>JASANE010013982.1:0-97392 GCA_030248225.1 Trileptium ribeirensis
TGCATGCAAATTACCAAAGTCTTCTACCGTGTCTAAACGGCCTGGAAGACTAGTTTTGAAACAACTTAATCGTGGACTCGTTAAACGAAATGCTCAGGGTCCAAATGCTCGAATTTTGGTGGGGAAAGCCTAGCGCTATCTTGTGCTTATGCTCAATTCTTATCGGCCTTAGCGGCTGCCTCCAGGTCAACACGCTACTAAAATTTTTATTCCAAGAGCACCTTGCTTCGGCCTATTACCCTCCCCGTGCGTTTGCCTGCCCCGTTCACATCACTAAATGATTTTCGCCCCCGGGTCTAAAATGAAAATAGCGACCCGGCGAGCGGGGAACCAGTCGAGCTTTTGAAATTTGTAGACAACTTTAGCGTGCTCTTTCTCAGCAACGTTGGGACCGCACTTACGGGTGCGCCCGGGCATCCGTCGGACGCGCCGGCACCTGCAAGGGCGACCCCTGTTAGTTAATTTTGAAGCATAGAAAACTCGCCAGGGGCGACTCCGTCCCGTTTCTACACGGTATGAGACACCCCTGGACAAATAAAAGAAAACCGAAAGAAAGCCTAAAATTCAAAAACAGCAAAACAAAAGGCGACAACCGCCTGCAGAAGAAAAGAAAACCGCCGCTTCTAAAGCGGCATCTCTCGACTGGTCCCGACGCTACGCCGAGCCCTTCTCTTTTATACTCTTGTTGTACCCCCTGTCCTTTTTCAGTCTCTGTGTCCAGCAATTTTAAAATCATTATAACCTACGAAAACTCGCTCTAAAGCAATAAGTTTGCAAAAATAACAACTAAAGCACACAGCTACAATACACAATATTAATGTCAAATGTCGATAAACCAACATATATGTGCGGCAAGCAACCTAACACCAGGCGATGTCGACATAGAGGATGCGAGAGTCGCCGCCGTCAACAACAGCAGACTGCCCAATATAATAGCACATTATCGGTAGAGTGGCCGAAGGGTGCCAAAAAGGGCCTAAACCCCGCGCTGGTCGGTACAGCGCTCGTCAAGCTGAGAAATATATAAGCGCTCAGGGCGCTTTAATTGTAACAAGATTCGCGTGTTTTTTGGACGATTGCGGACTAACTGGAGGCAGTAGGCGGCCGGGGGCGGGACCAGGTTCACGCCCTGGCTGGTCGCCTACTGATAAAAATGTTGAATTTACCGTAGCTCCCATAAGTGACCTGTTAGAGGCCGTTTTAGGTGGCGAAAACAGGAAATTTTAGCGTCCCGATGGGGTTATCCGGGTCCTGCGCGGACCGGTTAAGTTAGGAGGCCCCGGTTTTCGATGAAACTGTTAGGGTAAGACCCTGTGGAGGTATTAAGCTTGAAAAATCGGGGAGTTTTGGTTATTTCTGTTAAGATTTAAACCGTTGAAAATTTAGCGTTTAAACGCCTATTCAGGGGTCCCTAAGTATTCAGGGGTACGGAGCGGGCTGACCCGAATGCGAGATTTTGAAGCCCCTGGGGGCCCTAAAGATACTGAAATAATCCTATTTCGCGCGGAGTACCAAAAACTATAAAATTTTGCCTTTAAAATACCTATATAAAATTGGGGTGTAGTTGAACTCTGAGAGTTTAAATTTACCTCCGCGCTTGATTCTCGCTTTACTCACTGAGTCGGTTATATAACAGGTGCATGCCAGGATGGGTCCTCACGGTTTGAATGCCAATAAAATTTTCCGTTTGCGTTTTGATAAAGGTCCTGCACAATACCCCGACCCATCCTGACACACGGTACTACCTATAAGATAAAATAACATAGCATTCATTTAAGGTACACAATAAACGCACAGGTTATCATTGATTTTACTCGGGTCGACCGGATACCCTACTTAGTGTCACAAGTGTTCCATTTTGGTGCCAAAATCACCCCGTGCACCGCGGGCGGGTGGAGCGTGACGATACAACAGATTACAAGAACAGTACATTTTTATTTTTATAACAACAGCAATGAATAGTACACAATATAGTACCCGAGTCACGCTCCACCGGTATCCGATCACCCGTCGCACCCATATTCCCAATTTTGACCTTAATTTAGCTGATTTTCCTTATTTAAATGTCTTGTTGAAATCCCTGAAATTGTCGGGCTGTTACATATTACTAATTTTTTTGCATGGTTGACACATGTCAAATCCGTGCTTGAAAGAACGCCTGCTCGTTTTGAACAGCGAACAAATCAACCTGCACTAGACAAAATACTTTTTTCGAATTAGCGACCTCAACCCTTTCTTTCCCGCATGAATTATTGTGAATTTTATACGTTTAAACTCTTGCCGCGGTTTTCTTTAAGATGAAAATTTTTAATATATCGTATTGAACAACTCCGAAAATCAATACAACCGATAAAGCAAAATCTATTTTGGAACTAAAATTAAGGAAATACCTACTTTCCATACACTATCGCTTTTAAACTTTTACTTTGGTGGTTTTAAACCGTGGCTCATGGCTACTCTGATAAAAACACACATAGAAGCAAGTGTCGATAAGAGGAATCTGTCCGGTTTCAAGCATGCAGGGAGAAACTAAACTAAAAAACCGTTAATTTCGAGGAGAGTTTACATGTCAGTAAAAGACGTACAAAAATGTGATGCACATGTGATGTTATTTGTATTCCTGTTGCAGTACGAGAGAACACTACCCTTGCTAAACGCGGTATTTAACAATACGGATGCAATAGCTATTCACTCAAATATTCTACAAAATTGCGTTTATTATATTAAACCTATATTCTATAGCGAGATCGCACAAAAAATTTACACCATCGTAGAAGTTGACGGTTCAACCGTACTACAAAATGTAAACCAATACTTGTAGCGACTGACTTATAATTTTTTATACATTAAGTGCTAATATATAGCTGCTTCTTTTAAAACTACGATAACCCAAACAAGTTCACACAAAATTCGTAGTGAAAAGTGAAAATATATTTCTTTATTGTATATGTATCCATCGAAGAACCGGTGCCATTTATTCAGTTCTAGGAAGAACGTCGATCAGTATTATTTTCAAATTCTTGAAAGCATGCATACAGTCGATGTGCACTGTCACCTATTAAAGTTTATATTGTTGCTTCCACTGTAGCTATTAGTTGAAATGGTGCCGCAATACGAATTTAATTCAATTTGATCTCCATGTCCACACCATTCGTAAACTTTCGCAGCAGCGCATATATTTTCCCCAAAAAGTTCTTTGAAGCACCTACGCCATCCATCTAATAATTATTAAACCAGTATTGACCTCAAACATCGCGCACCTTTGTTAAATCCACCGGAGGCCTAATAGAACCTGACCATAGAGGTTCTGCTGGCTTAACATGCGCCACATCATGCGGAACCAACGATCCACCAACAGCATGTCTAAAATATTTATATAAATAAAAATTGTTACACTGAGGTACACGCCGCAAAGTTAGCAAGAGGGTGAAACTTAGCTAAGTGTTGTTGTCACAGTAGATGACAAATTTTGTACAGTTGTTGCTGTAAAATATATAATCCTGTTGCTTTGATACTATATTACAAGCCACAGATTGGCATAGTTCTTCAATTTTTTAAGGAAGTATCCCATAGCCGTCATCGACCTGCACATACAGGTACAACCATTTACACCGTAAATAAAAACACCTATTAGTAAAAGGTACTGTTTGTAAGCAAGGGTCGAACAACACCACTTTTCCGGGCCAAAATTTTTTCGAAAGTAGCAGTAGCAGGGTTCTGGTGAAGATGATTAATGCCTTGTCAATTTTATAAGATAAATAATGTTTAATTATCCGTCACCACATGATTAATAATCCAGGGAGGGGTTGATGACAGATAATTAATGAAATTCTTGTTTGTTTAGCCCTCCCCTATATTAAATACATACACATGTCTATCCTTTAATTCTGATATAATAAAATACATACACATACAGTATACAGATTAACACTTTGATGTATTATATATAAAAATCCTGTATGTTACCCCTCCGCCCTCGCAATTTCTCCAAAAATATCACGGTTATGGTTTATAACTCCTCCCCTTGATTTCTAAAGGTCCTGGAAGCTTTGGTGGTATTATATATCAAAACAAGTCCGACATTTAAAGCTTACAAAACAGTTGAATACTAACAAATATGCAATTATATATGATACTAATATATCCTTCGGTCACATCTGACAAGTTAGGATGCGCAAAATAAAAAAACAGATAATACACTAAAATATGCTACAAAATGTATCTTAGGTTTTAGATTTTATATATAGGTTACAATTTTAACTAAAATTGTTGGCCTCAGATCTTATAAATTGTAGTTTTGGATAAAATTCCTTCAAAATGTTCCTATTTACGAAATAGTGTAAGAAAGCAATAAATATTTGTCAGAATACCAGTATTATGGCTTATGTTAATGCTTTCATTGCATTCCTAGCTTAGTACTGTACTGAGTCCGACCCGCTGTCGTGCTCTATGTACCTTTCATCTATCAAACCGTGCCGGAGTTGGTTTGATAGATGAAAGTGGCGAATTTATTGAGTTTATATTCTTTGACACACGCACAAACATATTTTGAAGTATGAGGATGTTATGACACACTAGGTAGAGCAACAACATTAACGGGTGTTGTCGTTTCTTTCCTCCATGTGCACCCTCTGATCCGCCTAGCTAACACTAGCTGTCAACCTACCGACCATGATGTGATTGTCAGCTGGCTACTAAACAGGAACCTAATCGACGCGTCGCATTTTAACTCTATGTTTATTGAATCTGGAATAATATTACAATAGACTCAAAATAAGGACCACGAGAATCAAAAATCCAAAATCACATTATTACATGGCGGGATATCCCATTCTAAAATAGCAAAATATTTGATAGACACGTTACATGCCTCGACCTTTCTGCAACATTCTCTCATTTCTCGTTTCTAAAACGTTATAGCACTCGATTGAAAACTAATAAACGATGCATAGTTAAAGGGGAATAACTCATGGATTTTAATACTATCTGTAAAATTCTACATTTAATTGAATCACTTCATCGTTGGCGGCGGCCTCGAAATCCTTTATAATCACATAAGCAAAAAATTATAACAGTCTAGATTAAGCCTACGATACCGCGAATGGCTCAAGTGGAAAGGGAATCCCAACCATTCCCAAAAGGTACAGCGATTAAAAATAAGTTTATATTAATCACTCAGGTTGTTTTCGCAGCCCCAAAACAGATGCAACAAATTATAGCATTAGATAAAACATCATGAGATTAGGTGGAATATCATTACAAGAAATCATGCATGGCTGTCTGACAGAGTTCTCCCAAGACATACAGATTTCTCTGATTAAGCGTTGGTTGAGAAAACTCAGTTCGCTGTGCTCGTTCCGTTTCAACAAGTGCTTCGTCGTTTTGCTCATTGCAGAATAAACCTAACATCCATTTCAGAAACAATGATTTCCTAAACTATATTTTGGACGTTATTCGTGAAGATGATATTGATAACATTCATAAATAATTATTGGTAAAATATTATGCACATACTATTTCATAAATAAAGCTTATAGAAAAAATGTCACGTGCATCCTCGACACTAAGAAAAAGATCTTGCAGCTCTGCTTTGGTCAAATTCGTGATAAATTTTGCTGTTTGCTGATATTACAGGGAAATGATTGGGTTGACTTAAGATATTATATATAATATCTTAAGGATAATTATATACCTTGAATGTGCCCTATGGTGGAATACTTATGCTGTTTCGTTATATCGGTACTCATTTTTAACAGAATCTGAAAACTGCAGTTTAAAGCCAAAATTGCCTAGAGTTTGTCCGTTGACGTGGCAATGAATCGATCTGTTCGGCGCTAAACTTGCGTGTTTGTATTGCTTGAAATAAGTGGGATAAAAGGTTGAATATTTTTTAATTCGTGTCGATTGCACCTAACATATCCGTAAATATAGTATATTGACATCTTTCCACCGTTTGTGCGCCCACAATGTCACCAAACGGAGGATCAACACCCGCATCCCAATGCAAAGAGGGTTAATGTATCTTTGTCATAAAGTGTTCAAAGTCCGTCAGCTTAAGTGGCAGACAGTTGTGGCGCGCGGAGGGGGGAATGTTTGCACACGTCGAATTTCGGTGGCTCTTAATTTACACTGAAAAAATATTGCTAAAACATCTAATAATTCGATATAATTACTAAAATATCAACTAAATGTGTCAAATTGCTAAATTTTGGAGGCGGGGAATGAGTATGGTACATTGTTGGGGATCCGACCCTGAGGTTGTTACACATATGCTTTATAGTACACAATAGCATCGCAAAGACTACTTCCAGTGAGACTCGCCTAAACGTCGAGCAAGCAGCAGTCATTCTTGGTGGGTACTGCATAATTTAACATGGCGCCTATATATATTTCCAACTATAGCTGGGCTTTAATTGCACTAAATTCTTGAAATAAGTTATTGTATTAAATGAACAGCCTTATAGAATAAGATAACCTATAATAGTGTTTTATAGGAAACAATTCCCATACTGTGCATTTCATTACTTTTGCTTATGTCAAAGCTAAAACGCGGTCCAAACTAATTTTCAATGTTTTCTGAATTATATGTTGTGGTGGATATCTTGAGGTTTTAATTACATAGGTAGTCCTCATGATTTCCAGTTCACCTTTTATTTTTTCAAGTACCAAGTAAAGTCCAATTTTGGCGGTGGCTTGGATTTCGTCGACTCAGGCGCCTCTGTATATAGATATAAATGACGCATATACACATTTGTGCAGGTACAAAACTATACATAGCGGCATTAGGCATAAATTATGTATACTACCATTCCGTAATGTAATTACTGTAGAATGTAGAAACGATGGTTTATAAATAGAACCTTTTAGACTATCCTATTTCACCCTCTAGACATTCAAATGCCGTGCTGAAAGTCGTAAAATACAGTTGTTAATCTGCTGGTTGAAATGCTTTGATTATTTATATACTGTTATCGACAACAATATAGAAAAAACTAACTTCATCCGAAAAACCACCGGAATAGATGAAAGCTTCGGATTGTCGACCTGCAGCAATGTGACCCACATTTGCAGCGAAACCTTTGAAGATGAGCCTGTAGCACATAATGCGAGTATGGTACCTTCGGGTTGTTCGTGGAGTGTAGGCTTTTCAATAAGATCTCTCTTACGTGATCGCGGAAATTCTTTATTGAATTTTGTCTCCCAAGTTTTAGTCCAAGCTAAAAAGAAAACAAGTCTTTTTGAAATTTGCAATTATTATTGTATGAAACTAATATGTTATCATAATAAGCAGTACATTTAAATATATCATATGTTACAGAATAAGAGCTTTCGCAGGAAGCACACACATACCCATACATGAGTTTTAAAAAGCCATGAGCAATATTTATTTGCATGTATGGTATCATTTATCGATCTATAATAAAACGTTCATCGCGCTAACAGAATATTTTCTGAATATTCAAGATAATCACAAGCAGCTGACAATTCGGTGAAAAAATTGGCAAACCGGGTTTACACTGTAGCAGACTCGTGCGGGAATAAATGGCTCCAATCAAGCTGATGTACGTAACGTTATATCGTTTTAAAAGGAGAATAGAATTAGGACTAGTATCAAAATCATAGGCACCTTAGGTTAGGTCAAGGCTTAGTAAATATAGGAACGCTTACGCCCCTAGAGTTGTGTTCACAAAGGCACAATTTCAATACTGCGCGTTTCGAAGAAATGGTATGTGTTTTTGTCACGCATACAGCCACTTTTGTCAGATACCGAAAATGGTCAGTTTTGTATTAGAAATCAAGTAATATTTTTATTTCAGTCTTTAAATAACACTAATGAACATGTACAAGGTCGGAGGTAAAAATGCAAATTGGGTGAAATTTCTGTACACAGTACAATGTTTTATCTTAAAAGAAACGGGTTACAACCGGTTACAATATTGGCTGTTTGGCCCAATCCTAATATGCCATGCCCTCATCAACCGAGTGGCTTATGGTTCCGGTACTCTGAGAAACCAGTAGGCCCATAAAAGCTATGTTCCATTCACTGTTCCGCTAAGCATCCACGTATAAACGTGGCAAAAGATGAGGTTAGGCTGAAGCTATAACCAAGTAACAGTGTTGTCTATAACTCAATCGTCGAACCATTCGGCTAATAGACTACTAACATTTGTTATTTGTACTGTTGAAATTACTGTAATGTTCCAAATTATTGATATCCTGGCTTGTTTCCATTATTAAAATGTAATTTACAAAAGAACATTTATGCAAAGAAAGTCGTAGTGGTATTTACCTATGATCCCGCATCGCACGTCGTTCGCTCGCTTTCATAGGCCATCCGACGCGAACAACGTTCGAGACTAAATATAAGGCCCATGAGGTTTATATTTCGCTGAGTTATGATGAAACTAGATGAGTGCAATAAATTAAACGTGTATAGCTTGCGATAATTTAAATTAATAGTTGTGTTCATATAGACTATGCGTAGCAGCGGTTTCCAGACACAATTTCATTGGTCTGTGTTCCAGCTAAATTTTGTGCATTCGTACCCACGTGTGCAGGCGCTGTTGTCAATGGAAAAGAAATTGCCAGTTTTGTTGTTAAAAATAAGGCAAACACATTATCTTATTCTGACTTTTCCATCTGTCAAGAAATTCCGCAGGATTTCCATGGGAGATCCGTGTTAATGCTCGAAACTAAACCTAGAGTGCAAATAGAAATTTCAATTCTTTAGTTTTTTTACTTCCGTTTGATTTCAAGTTGTTTTGGCTGTGTATACTCAATGTCAGCTCCAGGTATTATTATTATTAGGTCTCGTAAATACTTTAATAAATAAGCACAAGGTACTAGCATTGTACTTGGCCGCAGTTTATTTCTGGATAATCTAAATGAAAACCGTACACAGTAGATTTCCAAGTGTGGTGTGGGACCACACATGGGTTATTGTAGCGATAAGAGCAGCGAGAACTCCCAACGTCCCACACCAGTTATTAAGATTACTAAAAATTTGCAGCCCATTACAAAAGAATCAAAACAAAAATCAAGCGTCAAATTTAAACAAAATATTATTACAGTCATCATCTGGCCCATCCGGTTGAAGAGGATCAGCAATGTCTGTAAAATTTTTCCTCGGATCGGGGTCTGCAATGAGAACAAAATACGTTATCTGTTGATCACCAACCCAAACGTTAAACGGACCATCGACGTACAGCGGTTTGTCTGACTTGTGTCTGCAAAAATCAAAAATGCCTATATAGAGCAAAAATGCAGAGCTATACTGGTGATGTGGTTTCGACTTACGGGACACATCGACGATGCATGACACATGGCGGTGATACACGGATAATCCTTAAAAAAGACCGTGGTGAACTGAACATACAATGGAAACATTTTCAGCATAATGTGACCAATTTGGATTAACAGCTCAATCCCAGGACGCTAGGAGCAAATAGCAATAGAATTATTGTGCTACAGAATAGCTACAAGATATGGAACGAACTATAACTTGTTATTATATACTCACCAGGGAGTCACCGGAATTCCGGTTCCGGCGAAAATCGTGTTCCGGTTGCGGTTCCGGCAAAGGGCAAAAACCATACCGGAACCGGAATTCCGGTTTAAAAAATTTTGTTTGAAATTTTCCACGTTTTTTGCTTCATCCTGTAATCCAAACATATGTAATATATATTATACAATGATCAAGCTCCAATACAACCAAGCAAACGAAAAGATTAACTAACCAATTTGCCGTGTGAAACGTAAGTAGGACACATAATTTGAACAGGAATTTTTCATAATAACCGGCAGGAGTTTGTTAAATCAAAGCCAGGTCGATGCTTGTAGCAGCTATTTTACACATCCAGAAGTCTGTGGGATACGTTTGAATTAAACCAGTCCAACTCGATAACAGAGTATGGCTTACGCAGAAGTACTTAGGGTATGCTTGGCTAACAGAAGTACTTAGGGTATGCTTGGCTAACATAAATTGCGTCAAGCACCCGCCAGTGCGCTTGTAAACTTGGTAAATCAGTCTAAATTGAAGTAAACTAACGTTATCTGCAACGCAGCTAGAAACTGCTTTCTTGGCAATGAACTGTATTTATTGAAACTGTGCGAGCAGCATCACAGTGTTTCATTTATAGCATTCTGATTAGAAAGTTGTCATCATTATGATCTAACTGACGGGCACTGTTTGTCCAACGCTAGCCTAAACAGTGTCTCTGAC
Organism: Trileptium ribeirensis; assembly: GCA_030248225.1. Classification (NCBI taxonomy): domain Eukaryota; kingdom Metazoa; phylum Nematoda; class Enoplea; order Enoplida; family Thoracostomopsidae; genus Trileptium; species Trileptium ribeirensis. The sequence goes on from JASANE010013982.1 coordinate 10,223, forward strand.
AACTGATCAGAAAATTACCTTCTATCTATCATTTTCTCTTAGAATCATATAAACCAATAATTTTAAGTTTGCTACAGAAGAACATGCAACAAATGTATGTGTAGTAAAGGGAGGCGACTGGAGACAGAGCGAAAGTGCGTATTCTACGCTCCAAGCTTTGTAAGCACATTTGATTTGATGCAGTATACGCAATGGTGTATAGTAGAAGACATTTTTTGCTCTGAATGTCCAAAAACCGACATATTTGATCGATTAATAAACATTACTAGCTTCCTCAGTCTCTTTAAAGTTTCAGAAAGGCAATAATATCATCGCAATACATTAAGTTTAAAGTAAAAGTTATTTTTAATACATTTTAAATCCACTATACCTTCATTACTTCCATGATCTGTTTTACTATATATAAATTTCGAAGACCAGGTTCCGGTTCCGGTTTAAATGGACGGTTCCGGTTCCGGTTATTCCCTGATACTCACATATATAAGCAGGAACCACGAGTAACAGCAGAGAGGTCGTAATCAGCGTAAGTGAACTGACATGTGTAAGTCGATAAATAAATCGACAGATACGGCGTGAAAGATCTAAGACGTGGACCCTTCGGCGCATATTACATCAGGTGACCTAGCAAAGAATTCAGTACTTTAGTTCAGGTACTGCACCAATAAAACAAGTCAGCGATATCCCCCATTATAAAATTTAGATCAATATGTTAATTTTCATCCATTATACCCATTATAAAGTTGAGATCTATATCTTAACTTTTCAGCCATTATAATAACCATTATTTTTAAAACGAAATAGTACTATATACTAAAAGGCTGCACGTGACGGAAATGATGAAAAATGAATATACATGTTATGTGCTGCATTTAACACTCCAGTTAATGAGATAACAAACAAGACGAAGACCATGATAATTTTAAGGAGTCTGTATAGTAGGGTTGTTACGAACATTAAATTGTATACATCCAAGAATGTGGGATTTAGAAACGATGTCTAGGCTACAGGTTAAGAATCATAAACCCAACAGTTAGGAAATTAAAAAGGTTCGTCAAAACCAATTTACTGAAAGCTGTGAATTCTGAGTGGTGGATATGTAATTTAGAGAGACATACATAGCTATATTAAGCATCAACTAACGAAATGAACAAAATAGGAGCTATTTTGCTTGAATAGAGCTTATTGTGTATTTAGGAACTCCCGATGTGCAACTACAAAGAGTATGAATTGCACCACAAAAGAAGACCAAAACACCCAAATAGCTGGAGCGGTTGTGGAGATATTGTCGCGCTCGAGTATTTCGAATGGGCCCGGATCCACACGGACACGGTCAAACTCCCATTTTGATTCTGACATCGAGCGGCTACGAAGATATTGCCATTTTATCTATTTGGGTCCCATGAGCCCCGTGAAAAATTTGTTTTGACCCAAATACTACATTCTAGAAGAACCACGTAGCAAAGCACTATAATTATATTACCTTATACATGCTTATTTAAGAAACATAATTTGACTCTGCTCTGGATGTCGAGATAATTAACTTGATTTTTGGGCTGTTTCGCGACCCGATCCCGGGCCCTCTCGGCCCCGTTTTCGAGGAATGCGTTGGAATCGGGCTTAGCGCCATTTTAAAGGATTCAAACGACCAATCCCACGAATGCACCCGCCCAATCAAATTGAGCTATCCGTTTCACTCTAAAAACTAATAACGGACATTGTCAAATTTCATCACTGTACGGGTAGTGAAAAATTTTCTCTTCGCTCATTTTATATCGGCAACACAAGTAGCTGACTGCGATCTTGCACTTTGATCGTTAAGCTTGCGTGAAAAAGCTGTAATTTCGCACGAAATAGCCGATATAATATTTACAGTTTCAAGCTCAAACACTAATGTGCGGTGCTACACATTCTAAAATATATCTGTTACACACCTCACCTTTCAATGTGCTCATGCTGAAGAGGACTTTGGCTAGAAACAATCCAAGTTATTTCAGCAGCCGATTCCAATTGTTCAGTCTAAAACAAATTATTTTGCTCAGTGACACACGAACCAACATAATGTTGCGGACACCTAAGGTTGACGTAATAAATTTGCTACGATGTAATAACCATTACAGTTTCCCATTTCTTGGAAAGCAACCGATAGAAAATCATAGAACTAAACCATGAAGCTGAATACACGTAACTATTTTATAGACAACTTGTAATTTCCTATTGGCAGCCACTGAGGAATTGGATTGGATGAAGCAGAAAAAGTGGAGCTTCACGGAAATATAGGTATCTTATACACGACTAAGCTACTTAAGGTGACACCGTCAACCATATTTTGTGATTTTGCATTAAAATTGTTACGGGATGGTTTTTGGTGAATCGAAATTCTGCCCAGAACTATTCACCAACACACTGCTCTGCAATTGAAATCTGACCATTTTGCATTCGCTTACGTTCAAGTAAAATTACTTAAATTTCTGAGAAAGAAAATTTGTCAAATTCGACTTAGTGAATATTATTCACCACCCCAAGACCTTAACTGTGCGATCGATTTGTTTGTGACGTCACTATGGCATAAAATTTATATGCAACGTTTATGGGCATTAAGAAACACAATGTCTGAAAATTCAAAATTACCAAAATATCTTCGACTATAAGCTGTAATTTTTGAGACTTGGATTTAATTTTGGTAATTTTTGATTAGCGACAAATCGAACGAAATTCAATGTTTTTGAACAGCATAGGTTCGTGATTCGATATCGGCTATTACAAATTAGAATTGTTGGTGGGGCAATCTTAAGTTTCCTCACGCATTAGCCAGAACCAATAACATCTGATTCCATAAAAACATCTATAAAATTCGGTAAAATCTGGAGATATTCATCGATCGAGATTTCGTTTAATCGAAATCGATCGAAATTTCGTTTAAATAAAGTCGAATGCAACAACGATCTATTATTTTGCACTATTTCTGGCATTGACTTCGGGTTAGTGGAATAAAACGGCTTATACAAAATTGTATCACATTACTATAAAAAAACAAAACACATTCTATGTCACTTTAATATAGTCTAAGCTCAATTTTCTTAAAACAATAAATACTGTGAGAACAGGGTAACCGAACAAGAGTTTGTGTTTAAAACATGGTGATTTTTAAGAGACGTAATAGATACTACGTGATTCTGCATGTAACTTTTACAAAATTGAACAGAAGTGTTAAAGCGCAGAACAAATTTCAACGATTCCACAGTGTACCCAAGAACTAACAAATTTCATTAAAACAAAAATCTTAACTAAACATGGCGATACACTCACAAACCACTTTTTAATTATATGAGCCGGATCACGAGACATTCGTTGCAACGCAATATGTGCTAATTCCAGTTTATCGTGTTCGGGCAATGTATCTGGAATTGGGTACGGGTTGATATGTTTTAGCTTTGACATCCAATACAACTGTCGTTTCATACGGCGTGACGCAGCTGTCCATTCACCAAATACATTACGTACTAATTCGTACAGCTCTTTATCCGGACTAACAGCTGAAAATCAATAAACACTGCACCATAAAAAGATATTTAGTTTAATTCTGAGTGTACTGAGCGAAACGAAGAATTCTTAATAGCTGTTATAGTGGTGAATTTGACAATGTTCGTTACTGTGTTTCTTAGGGTGACATGCATAACTCAACTTTGGCTGGGCGGACTGATTCGCACTATAGCTCATTTGAAAGCTTGAAATCTCTATCTGTGCCCTGTAGTTAAGTCTGAGGCCCGATTCGAACATATTTTTCCCCTCTCTCCGAAAAAGCGAGCCAAAGGGGCTGCTGTCGGATAACTCGATAACCGACTTAGTTATTAGAGTCAAATTGAGCTCAACTATTTGTAGAGCAGATAAGCCTGCATAAGATTGTTTATAATGCGGTTCTCATAAATACGTAGGATTTGAGTCAAAACGAATTCTAAAAAAGGCCCACGTGACTCAAAAGCAAAACAGTAATATCTCCACAAAAGCTCGAGAAATATGAGTTTTGATCACATCTGGCACAGCCATTCGTCCTATAAGAAGCTGAATATAATGTGCTGCTATTGTCATTATATATGCTGCAAGGTTCGGCCAAAAAGGTTTTTCCGTGGACCAATGGGACCCAAAATGCTCAAAATGGTAATATCTCTGCAACCGCTAGAGCCATACGCGTGTTTTTAGTTTTATTTTGCACTCTGCGAGAACTATAATCCTACCTATATCTTCTCAACTATTCAACCAACGCGACTGATATTCGTCGGCTTATGTTGTAACTTAATGCTCAATACATATAGCATTGTACACCTCTCTATATTACATATTCAGCGCCCAGAATTCACCATTTTGCGATAAGACAAGCTAGCAGTTGTAATGAAAACGAAACAATGACCAATACTTTTTCATGGAAAACAACCATGGCAGTGAACCTACGAATTTAGAACATTAAGAAGACCAAACAACGTCATTTTAGTCTTGAACCACTTTGCGGAATAAATTTTATTCTAAAACAATAACAAGAAATATGTCAAGTGCATACTGCTCAGGGAAACCAGAAACGTTAGGAACTTCTTTGATTACAGAACTAATACTGTAAAGTTACTGCATTATCACCTCAAGGGTGAATACTGTGGCAAATCAGAGGACTGACTTTATATCTAACACAGACTGGCGTCACGATAATAGGAAGTAAAAGAGAAATTATTACAAAACCATTATATACAATATTGGGGCAAACTGATTAGAGTAACCTTGAACGTACAATTTTTTGCCATCTGATCCAACAGAGCGAGACAACAATCTTGATGTTTAGGGAAGTGGAAGAAATCCGCCTGAAATAATCAAATGCATTTAAGATGTAATATATACACAAATTATTTAAAAATTATTATAGCTGGCGAGATCATTTAAAAGTTAAAATTATGATGCCGGTTGTAAATATGGTGCGCAAACTCGCTTAATTGCATCATACAAACTGTTATCACATGAAATAATACATCAACGCCACCAGCAGCACCCAAACGAGAACTTATTGTTGCTAAACTTTAAAAAATATACTTTTTCGTTCCAGTAAATATATTGAAAAACTATCTACGTGTATTAAATTATAAAACATCGCATTATTGTGTGTTTAATACAATTTATACAGAGCAATTCACGAGCTTCAAGCCAACAAACATCGAACTGATGTCGTGCCATTTGTGGAAAAAACCTCGAACAAACTTGGAATAACTATAAAGAGCGCATTTAAAATTTTCGTCGAGAGAAAACCGAACATGAACTACTTATTTCTGTGATTATAAGCGCTATAGGCGATGATTTGTCAGAATTGTTTAGCCTTAAGTGAGAATTTTGTTTCAACAGTATTTTTGCTCAAACATAGCATTTTTTGTTAAATTTTAAACGATAAACTAGGGGAAAAAATACCCTAACGCGCAAGGAAAAACCCCTGTGCGCTGTGGAAAATAAGTTAAGTTTCTTATACTGCTGTATTGCAAACATATTTTTTATTGTTTTATTATAATAGTAGTGATTAATCTGAATATATTACAACAGCCAGGGTATTAAAAATGCTCTGCCTGCTATGTACATGTCATATGGCAAATTTTATTCGTAATAAATGTTTTAACTCTGCATCCAGTGGTTAAAATCATTCCAAGGGCTAGGCTAGGAAAATCAAAAACCTGTTGTTTTCCTTTTTTGTGTTATTAGGTTTTTTCAAGTGAGTAAGATAACATTTTAAATGCATCCAGTCACTAAAATGACCCTTTACTAGGTTAAGGAAGCTCCTGTAAAGTGTTTAAAAGGCTTTGTTACATTGAGAATATCCCAGGAAGTTAATGGTAATGTTTAGTTTTCTGTTGTACAAAAGAAAAACAAGAGTTTAGTACTGATTTTCGGTGAGCCTCCTTTCCAATATAATTTGATAAATTCACTGCTTCAACCATTTTTTTTCCTTTATTTACATCTGTTTATGTGATATTGAATTCCAAATTTACAAATGGTTTTTGCTAAGCCACTTTTTCATATATAATTAGCTAACTTGTGCTTTTTTTGCTAAACAATATCGCTGGATAAATTCACTGTTCCAAAACAATTTGTCTTTTATGTACATCAACTCCCAAGCCCGATTTTTATACTTTTATGTCGTAAAATTACAATGTTGACGATCTGTTATTACTATATGTTCACTGTCTCAATGACAACCAAATTTATTTACTTAGAACACTTTACACACATACGGCACAGAAATAGCTCGAACAGCTAAGCCAAACCAATCAAAAACACCTAACATGGAACAAATTGAGTAACTTGAACTATATGTAGCTACATAAAAAAATTACAGTTACTTGGGCGCATGATAAAAGTAATTTACCTACCTACCTCATCTACCTAAACCCGCGGAACAAGAGCTCCTTCGTAGGATCAAAACAATTGGATTAAATAAATAGAACGCACTTGTAATATATTCTCGGGAACCATTTTTCCTTTCGGAAAAATATCAACTAGTTTTTTGTACGACTCCAAGTCCTTGTGGACTCCGAATTCTTTCATTCGACGCAAAGCAGCATAGATGAATTCAACATGGCCAATCCTGCGACTATTTTTGTGCAGAAAAGTACCTGAAACAATATTAATATCGCCTAATGATAAAAACAATAAAATAACAGTTTAAGTTCACTTTGATTAGCACACATCTAACAGTATAGTTACATACCACGATGTCAAAACGCGGAATTATAGTTAAATGAAATTATTAAAGCATAGGAAAATGATTAATCAATCAATCAATGCAAAACTTATTCAATGATTTTCAATGTACTGTTACTTTTGTTGCAATTGCATTACAAAGAGTTTCGAGGATGTTGAAAACGATAAAGTAATTTATTTATTTATTTGTATCTATAACCGATGTAGTCTTTTTGGAATGTATCCAATGGAACCACCCCCTTGAGGCATGCATGATTTCGTGTTTTCAATATAATGTTATAATTATGTTAGAATTTATGGTTATAAAAGTTTTCGAGGATGCTGAAAACAATGAAGTGATTCAATTTAATATATATGTGATTAATATAATCTTTTTCGCATGATGCTGCATGCCCTCGGACACCTTTCTATCTATGCATAATTTTATGGGTTTTAATTCAATGCTGTAATATGGGAAATATAAAAAATTCCGAGGATCGCAAAATTGATGAGTTGATTAGTTCATGGTTCCCGCGGAAATTTGTTAAAAATTTTCCAGTCGACCCAAAAAATTCCACACCAATCATAACCAATAACAATACAACAATAAATTTAGGTAAAAATTTAATTGCATGTATTTATACGAATGCAGTAGATGGAATGTTGCAACAAATTTACATTACTTTTGTAAGCTAATAATTCGAAAATTCATCGTTGCCGTGGATAAGTCCGAAAAAGATAAAAAAGCGATTAGTCGCAAACACGAAATTTTTCAAAACGTATTTCCCTGACCCTGTTAGTTCGAAGATATCTGAACTGTAAATGTCGCTGGCTCGCAGTGATCCCGCTCGCTGCCAATCGTGGTTCACCCGCCTTCTATTGGATAAGCAACAAAAAAATTAAGCTATTTTTAACCACGCAGGAAAATTTAGAAATTTTGTATGCAAAATAGTGAAACATTCGCATATTTTTAGCCTAACAAATAAACATTCGCCGATTTTTAGTGGTCCAGAAAAGTACCTGGGGACCTACGGCATTAACTGGGGGAAGTCGCAATGTGCCCGTGGGTATGAGCTAGGGAACTTGACAGAGTGAAGTCGATATACCTTGGCCCTCCCTATTATTTGGAGAAGCCAGCTAAGAGCAGTAAAAGCTGAATTTCTGTGAAAACAGTGATTTTTAAACTTCGGAAATTTTACTGATGTGAAACGAAAGTGTTTTTTCCGAACCGCCGTGAATACAACTGCGACATTCCCATATAACAATATATTGAGAGACCGTTATGCATAGTGAAAATTTTACACAATGCTCATGAAGTAAATGTTTATGTACCATATTAAATATTTTATAGTTAAAAGCCATCTGTGATTGGACTGCCAATGTTTCAAAGAAGACAATAGTTTTTGCATTTTTCAAAAATTAAGTCAAAAACATAGTATATTGGTTCGTTCTCTCACAGTATATACCATAGTACACTTTTGGCCTGTTCTCCTTCGCATCATAATATTATAGTGCGATGATGCGGCTAATCATCGGGTGTTTTTGTACCCTCGTGCAAGATAGCACGGACAAAATGTAAACAAATTTTACTACATGATTATGCCAATCAACTTTGTTTGGTTTCCAGTAAGATAAATATTGGTTATATCCATGTAACATATCCATAGTTTAATCACAATCTTTTTACCAATGATAATAATCAAACTCAATGGAAGAGAAGTATCTGTAGCAAAAACAACATAAACAGAAGTTTGAAAAGTTCGCAATTGAAAAATTACTATCATACAGAACGGTTCAATATAAACTGGTATACTGTCCAAGTAAAATTATGTTTAATAATATATATTATAGCAAACCCAACTGCAGTACAATGAACACTCGCATTGTTGTTTCAGGATCTACATGTACTGTTGGCTAAAGTAGCTCCTTCGTACCAATTGCCTTCTTAAAAGTTTCACGATTTCGTTCTTCCTTTGGTATTTCTTCGAAAAAACGCTGCCGTCTGGCAACTCCTTTCTCTTTCTCAAATGCTTGTTTCTTTTTCCTCTCCCAGGTATCGAATACAGTTTGAGGTTGTTCAACAATGTGTAGCACTGAAGACGTTGAAACAGCTTGAGACGGGTTGTGTGCAAACACGGCCGGCCAAATCGTCTGTTTCATAACAACAGTGAAAACTTTCTCATTGATAGTAAATACAAGAAAAAAAATCAGAACATATACTACATATAAATTTCGCACAATCAACCACAATAGCGTGTACAGGTGAGATGTATGCATCGATTTTGGCGTGTTTTCACCTCAACTGCTGTTTGTATTCCTTTTTGTGCATTGCATGTTTTAGTTTTATGTGGGCAGGTAAAACAAATAAAAATAGCATATGTTGTGGATTACACAAGAGAGTCCTGCATGTAGATTCTAAACTTAGTAAAACTGCAATAGCTCCTTCGTAATCAGGAATCTAAGTGGTTTTACATAAGGAAAATCATTATCCTTGAATTCTCCCTAAAGGTTTACTTCATCCTTTTCTAGTAAAAACATGCCATTTAAAAACTATACAATTTGCTACGAGTGGACTAACTATTTTTCAACAAATATATTTTCATATGAACATGGGGCCTTCAAAGATACTCTTCAATATATTGAAATAGTACAGACAGTCCTATATATAGGTCATATTCAAGAATAGAGCCTTCTACACGGACAGTAAGCTCCATGATTTAACATAACCATCTTTCTTTCTACTCTTCAAATATATATCCATTTGGACCATAACAACAGATTACAAAACAAAAAATTCGAAGTGAAACTTTGGCATGCAATTTAATGCTTGGTTAACAAAAAGTAAGCACGACTTCTCACTACTGTGCCTGAATCTGGCTTATTCATAATGTAATTAGTATTAAAGTTTAAAGACAAACATACCTGCACACCATAACTACAGACGCGGTAACGCTTAGCAAATCGAAATGACCAAGCCATGACACTGTTGAGGAGTAGAATATGCATATACAAGCAAACTAACAATATTGACACAGGAATAAATATATTAATATAATCACACAATATTTTCGTAACTATTAAAGCGAAATTTCATTGTATACAAATAAAATACTTCACAGCAAGGTGAGACATTTCTACGTTTGACACCATTGCCTTATTCTTCATGGCTCAGAGCCTACTTAATACCTACGAACTTTAAATGCGATAAATGGCAATGTGGCAATAAAGGAGGCTAGAGATCATATCAGGTAGAATCAGGCTGATTGACAGCCTTTGAAAACAAAACGTATGGATGCTCAGGGTATATATCAATACACAATTTTAGGCTTTATTAATCGCTCGAACCTCACGAACCAGAAACCTAGCATACCTGTTATGAAATAATAAATAACAATCAACCACTCACTATACTGGTATCTCGCAAGCGACGGTGAAACGGAGCGAGCGTGGTTTCATATCTAGCTGTCAGTATGTGTAATCATTTGTAAAAAGATGTTTTATTTTTGTATATGTAACTGGCGTGACGCTGCTGTACCACACACTTCCAGACGCGGTGCCCGTCTACGACCTTAGTCATCGTAACCTCATAGGCGGAAACCTAACGTGCTCATTCCAGCCCATCTTTTCCGATCACACCCAAGAATCCACGGAGCTAAGAAAACCACCAGAGCGCTTCGCAAGATGTGTTCGGATACAATCGGATGGGTTGCACACATCGCGGAACTAGCTTTGAGGTAACAAGAGAGGTTGGCTGAGTCATATGCTCACAGGCCAAGGAGACAATGCCACTATTCTCTATCCTGGTCTAATCTAGAAGTTTCAATAGGGCACATCGTTGGGATTTGCCAAAAACAATTTCCGGGAAATTAATTTATTGCCACAGTGGCTCCCACAAGGGTCCGACCATCCCTACACGTTTAACGTCGTATCGTTTCCGCTATGAAGTTGGGTAGGTGGTCCACGAATCCTCGTCGACGCTGAACTTTTGGAGCTCTCGCATTTTAGTTTCGCAGTTCAGTAGCACGTCGCACTAAAGTGTCGGTAAACCACCCTACGACTTGCTACCTTTCCGACGTCAAGCCTGAACGCAGGTTTTAACCCAATTGCATGCAGACTTTATATTACTCTATAATATACGATGCCAATGTATAACACTCGAAATTCTTCTTCCGACGTATTCGTTGGAATTTATGTGTGCAAAAGTGCTAATTGTGGCCAGCAGATTAATACACATGCTGGCGACACCTGCGTCCAATGTCAGTGTTGGAAAGATGTGTTCCATACTGCTCAACCATGTGGAAATATAACGCAATCTTTATATCGGGAGCTGATAAAGCCGAACTCTCAGGTATTCTGGTCATACATTCGTTGCTTGCCCACTGTCAAAGATATGTTCAATGGGATTAACTTCAACTCTGCTAAGATCGATGTACTTGCTTCTAAGTTTGAGCAACTTAGAGATGCTGTTGCTCAATCAATTCCTTCGACGACCACTCCTACATGGGAGGGGTGCGGTACAACTTTAAATTTAATAGTCCTGAAATAATTTCATCGGTCGCATCAACAATTAGTGATTTCATCTCTCGTCAAAAAATCTGATTATCTTTAATTTAGAGCCGAATGCTGGGGTACCCGATCGAACAGCTAATGCTTGCAACGAAGACGGATTTAAACGATGTATCTATCAGTAACTTGTTTCGAATCGGAGCTAAAGTTAATGGTAAAATTCAACCACTGAAAATTGTGTTTAATTCTTAGGCAGATCCTACCACAATTCTTCGGAATGCTAGCAATTTAAAGAACGCCACTGAAAAGCGCTTTAAAAATGTAGTATTAAACAGGATCTCACTAAGCTACATTCTACTGAAAACGTAAATTATACAATGAATTTAAAGCACGAAAATGTTCGTATTTCACGTAGCAAAATAGTTTCAAAAACCTAGTGTCAATAGCGCCTATATATACTATCAATGATAATTATAATACTACTACTAATAGTAATATTATTAATTATAACAATAACTTTTATAATAATAATAATATTAACTGTAACAAAACAAATAATATATACTACTAATAATTTGTACCATACAGTGAATGTGAATGACATTTCTACCAAACATGTTATTACTTGTGCTTTATATAATTGTCAATCTTTACTTAACAAATAAATCATCTGCGTTTAATCTGTGCTGATCGTAATCCTAGCATAATTATAACAGAATCGTGGTGTCATGCAGGTGTGTGCAATAGTGAAATTGGCATTCCAAATTACAAACTCTTCCGCAGTAACAGAGCTACGCGTGGTGGTGGTGTAATCATATATGTACATAATTCAGTAACTTGTTTCGAATCAACTTGTGACTGTCATAGCTATGATGATATAGTAGCATGCATTATGTGTATTAAACGGAATAAATTTTTTGTCAATATGCGTATATCGTTCCCCAAATAATTCTGATGCCGATAATGTAAATCTAATTAGAATACTTCGCAAAAGAGAAAATTATGATAACATCCTAATTGGCGCTGACTTTAATTATCCGGCGATTACTTGGAACACGCTTACCTGGCCTCAATTCGTCAACAGTTTCAAGTCTATAGTGCTATAGAATCGTTTAACACAATATGTCAAATCATCAACTAGGCACGATAACATATTAGACTTATTATTTTGCAGCAATCCAGCGTTAGTTGGTATACATATAGTGTCTCGATTGATAGTCCTTTAGGATGTAGTGATCATAACAGCGTTTGGTTTGAGCTAAATAATGGTTGTACCACAGCCTTCTCAAAAAGTAAGCGAAGCTGGAGGAAATTAAACTGGCCCCTATTTATTGACTTTCTGACCCAACATCTAACTTTGAACCATTAACTGTCAAATGTGGATGGACACAACTGAAAAGCTGCATTTATTTGGGAATTCCCAAGTTCTGCCCTTTAGTTTCTAACAATCGACAACACTACAGACCGGTTTGGGCGAATTATGAAACATGAGGTGCTATAAAACGTCAGCGGAATGCACACTGAGCATACCAACCGTTACGATCTAATGCTGCGTGGACTCACTATCGGCAAGTTACAAACCTTACTAATAATATAATACATCATGCTAAATTTAAATATAGGCGCAACCTTGCTGAAAATTTTGGTTCTTTCCCAAACAGTTTTGGTCTTTTGCATGGTCACAACTAAAAACAGAACTTGTATGTGGTCCGCTACTGATCAATTGCGAGTTCGTGAGTAATATTTCTGAAGTAGCTAATGCATTTAATAATCACTTTGCTAAAGTTTTACCATAAAATTGATAACATCGGTCCTGAAATCCCACTCAAAAACGCCGCACAATTAAATCATATAAACTTTACTGTTTTGGATGTTTATCAAACATGTTTCAATTTAAAAATAGACTCATCACCAGGCCTGACGGCATACCAAACTGTGTACTTATCCACGCATCAACTGTCTTGGCACCTCTTTTGTCTAAGGTTTTTAAATTAATTTTTGCCTCTGAATTGCTGCCCAAGGACTGGAAATGTGCTCATGTTGTACCGCTGTATAAGAAAGGTTCACGTCATAACTGTGATAACTATAGACCCATCAGTTTGACGTCTTCAGTATCTAAAGTGCTGGAAAAATGTTCAATCAGCATTAATAAAATATGCAACCGAACACAGTTTGTTAAATACTTCACAATTTAGCTTTTTGCCTGCACGTACAACTTTAGAGCTCTTGAACTTTTTAAACTATGTTATTAAATCGGTCGATATAATTTTTAGTAGACTGTGCCTTTCTCGATTTATCTAAAGCATTTGATAAAGTAGGGCACAATAGAATCATTACAAAGCTCCAGACATATGGTATAAACGGAAATTTGCTTAAATATATCATCAATTTAATATCGAACCGCACGCAACAGTAGTTATTGGGGACTCAGTTTCTCACATTGCCAGAGTCGATAGTGGAGTTCCGCAAGGGACAGTACTTGTGCCCATTTTATTTGTATTTTTCATCGACGATTTTGATCCATATGTCAACTACTTTGTTGGCAAGTTTGTTGACGACACACGCATAGCTCAAAATCTACAGCGAAATAACTATTTAAATGATGTTGCTTCTTTTATGGAAAACATTTCTGGGTCTCAACAATGGGAAGAAGATAACTATGTTTTATTTAATTCATCGAAATGTGAGGTTATCAGTTTTGGTTATAAGAATTATCAACATGTGTATGTACTTAACGATGTACAACTAATTAATGTTACTAACGTCAATGATCTGGAAGTGAATATTTCATCGGACTTAAAGACCTCTAGTCATACCACAAAAGTTGCCAGCTTCGCTTTTAAAATATTACATCAAATATACTACATGTTTTTCCAATGTCTAAAGCGGTATTACCTCCTTTTAAAAGCCAAGTGCGGTCTGTACTTGAATATTCATCAGAGGCATGGAGTCCGTATCGTGCAAGAGATATTGCACTCGTTGAAAAAGTCCAGCGTTATGGGTCAACACGGGTATTAGGACTTTGGCACTTAGACTACGAGCAACGTTTACAACACCTTGGTCTTCAAAAACTTTCTACACGACGTAATCGTCAAGACATAATATTTATGTATAAACTTTTTCATGGGTACTATGATTTCAATGTCGGTAGTCTTTTCTCCACCGTATCATGTGGGAACTAGAGGACAACCATTCAAGTTACGTTCTCCTTCAATCGCTCTACTAAACTGCGACCATTACTTTTTCAAACATCGAGTAGTAGATTCATAGAATAATTTACCAACTGCTGTGGTTACCGCCATCTCCGTAGCCTGCTTCAAGAACCGACTCCATGCCACTTGTTACTTGGCTGAAACATAGATATGTGCTGTCTTGCTGTTTATATTCGTCAGGCGTCGTCTCACAATACTGCCAGTGACAGTCACCGGCATCTCATCTGTCGTCAGTGATTACCAACGCAAATGTATCAAAACGTGAAAGGATTTGACTGGCGATGGACCAAGGTAGGTAAGTCGTTAGCTATTTCGAACCCATTTTGTACATATCGCTGCATACGTGATTAATCAGCTCAGGAACACAGTGTATTTTCTAAAAACACACTTATTACAAAACAAATAGTTTACACATTCGGTTATGAGTTGATACAATGCGGTTATACGTTGAACGACATTAGCACAAAATTATAATGGAAATGGTATAAACAAAACAGCATAAGTACATGGTTCACACAAATAATTGGATTAACTCAAACCAGGGGGTCATAGCCATCATACTTCTTGAACGAACGTGCACAGCCGTAAGCTAAATTATTAACAACTACGTTTACCTTTTGCGAACACTCTGTGCGCTTACCTTACTAAAATTACCAAAAGAAAATAGACACTTATGTCCACCGATAAAGATAACAGGGCGCCAGAAGCGATCTGATCGTTTAATAATGGCAATCGTCCGGCTCAGATAAGCTGAACGCTGCTAGTAAGTAATGATTAACAAACAAAAGGGGCATCACACTAAATATCCAAGATTCACGGTTCAGGAACGCTGCGGAAGAAAAGGACGACAGATACGAAAGTGAGAGTGCAGTTCGAACAGGATACAATTTAAACATTAAGAATACAATCAGGTAATATCATACAACAAAATCATTAGTCCAACAGAATAATGTGGTAGTACTCAATACATTGATGAATAATACGGTGCATTCGAATGGAATGACACGAGAGCATGTATTCAGTAACTCGTAGTAGTATAAAAAGGTACCTAGGTGCTGGAAATAATGCTGACAGTCATTATAGTGTCCAATTTAATCAAGTTTGCTTAACGGACCTAAATCCCACTTTAGACAAGCCAGATACTAAGATACAAATTTTGGGACCCCAGAAACACGAGGCATAGGAATGTACCTAGTGCGGTACTACAAATAGTGTTGACAAAGAAACGATAGTAACCAATTTGATCAAGTTTGCTTTATAACGGACTTAAATCTCACTTTGGGGAGCCAGATACGAAAAATATAATTTTTGAGTCCCCAGAAATCTGTGCGCCCGAATAAGAACAAACACATGTACTGTATGGTTATAAGTGAGCAATTAGTATATGAAGCTCTGAAAAAGCTGTCATGTAAAACGTCTTGCGGTCCCGATAAAATTCCTCCGATTTTGCTTAAAAAGTGTGCTGCTTCGTTAGCAAAACCCCTCTTTTATATTTTTTCGGCATGGCTCGAAGAAAGTTATTTACCAGATGTTTGGCGCACGGCTGAGGCTATTCCTCTGTACAAAAGGAAAGGAGATAATTCCATTCCTTCAAATTATCGTCAGATCAATTTAACTTCCGCAGTGTGCAAAACTGTAGAATCTTTCTTTAATCAAGCAGCATATTTTGAAACATCTGCTGAATGCAAACATCATTAGTCAGTGTCAACATGGTTTCATTGCTGGAAAATCAACTTGAAGCAATGTTTTTAACTCTACTAACATGTGGTACTCGTCTAAGCTAAATAATAGATCTACTCATGCATGCTATATATATATTGATTTCTCAAAAGCTTTCGACACTGTTAGTCATATTACACTAATACACAAACTGAGTTACGTTGGAATTACCGGCAAACTTTTAAACTGGCTCAAAGCTTTTTTGCACAATCACAACCAATATATATGTAGTTGTGGACGGTGCGTCATCCCAACGACTACCTGTGACTAGCGGTGTTCCCCAAGGTTCCGTCCTTGGCCCGCTTTTATTTTCGGTATATATAAATGATCTACCTGCCAGAATTCAGCATAGCAAGATTTTGATGTATGCTGACGACGCTCAAATATTCGTGGATGTACCTCAAACTGTAAAAACTTCTGCTCACCTTCAGAGTGACTTAAATAATGTGTATAACTGGTTAATTGACTGTCAGTTGTCTTTATCTCTACAAAAGTGTGGTATTTTTATTTTTGGCAAACATTTGGAAGATACAACATATTTTCTATATACTCAGCAGTTAGAACTTGTTAAATCCATTAATGATTTCGGGTTTCTCCTAAATCATGATCAAAAATTTTCTTCACACTGTAATAAAATTTCAAAAAGCACATGTCATTTGTGCTAATATCTTTCGTGCTTTTAAATGTCGTGACAGATCTTTTCTGATAAAAATGTTCATTACTTATGTGCGTCGCACGTTAGAATGTGGCAGCCCAGATTGGTCCCCGCATCTCCTCAAAGACATTAATGCCGTCGAAAATGTGTAACGTAGATTTACCAAAAGACTTCTTGGGTTGCGTCATTCCTCTTATTCAGAAAGATTAAGGCTATTCGGAATACCCAGTCTAGAACACAGACGTATCCTTTCCGATCTTAAATTGGGCTTTAAAATGATTAAATTCAATTTTAACGAGCAAAACGTAGATGAGTTTTTTGTGTTTTCTGATTATGTCGGCCATCGTTCTCATCAGTTTAAGCTTAAAGTTCCCTTTTCACAAAATGAGCTTGTACGTAACACTTTCCGATTTCGCTTTTCACTGTTATGGAACTGACTCCCCGAAGACGTAGTTTCAACTACTTCATACGTTAAATTTAACAAGCTGATTTCCTAATTAAATTTTCATCACTTTTTAAAGGGGCGATGGGTTAGGTGACCACCTAAGGTCCTCTATAGTCCTGTTTTTTGCGAATATTTATGACGGTCAGCTCAGTTTATATGTTTTGTGATCGCCTTTCCTTTTCGTTGTTTCTTTTATTTACAGACTGATATCGCAGATACTACATCGAAGCGACAATGGTAGCTATTGCTTGTCAATCATCATTCGTTCACCGAACAAGGCCTGAAAATGATACTTTTGCGTTAAATTCTATGAGAATGTTGATCGTGAATTCTTGTCATGTTGGTCTTAACCGGCAATCTGAGGGTGGTAAGCCTAACTGCATCAGTAGGAGGCAAACGATAGATTTCCTGAGCTGATATAATGAGCTATCCAACGGTGTCGGTAATAAAAAATATCTATCTATCTATGTGCTCAATAAAGTTTCGTCTTAGTGTGCCAAAGAGCAAGAAACCAATCCGCCTGAATGGTAACAAAGATGACGAGTTTGACACAGCAGACGCATTTCACAGAATACAGAAAACTTAGTTGGCTGGCTTATGGTACCCTCTTACACTCGGAACCGCAAGATCTTTCCGTCAATTTGCTAACTAATTGAAGAACTCAGTACCCGAGAGCCAAAAAAATTGCGAGTCGTATAAAATTCTAACTAAAATAGATGCTATATTTTACCTATAACCGATAAATTGTTGAAACAACAGTTATATAAGCTCCAGCTAAAAGTGTTTCTTCTACTATATATGTCACTGCATATTTTATATCCCAGGTTCCTATTTTATGTTAATCTCGCGCTTGGTATCAAACCTGTTAATAAAAATGCCATCGCATGGATTATATGTTAATAGTTGAGATTATTTTAAGTCCACAATATAATAATGAACGAAGAGATATTTGCCAAAGCAACCTTATAGCTAGATATGAATAATCACAAACTTTTTCGGTGACGCTCCCTCAAAACTTTCGCAGTCTGCCGTTATGATAAATGATAAATCCGAAAGTCCAAAATCAGGATGCAATAAAATAGTGCCACTATGATTAACTCATCAAAACAGAACTAAACTTTAAATGAAAATATGAAAATTACCTATTACTACCAATTATAATAAAACTACAAAATCAGAAAAAAGGAGAGAATGGTTGTTATGTATATAACATATTTTTCATTTAAGAATATATTATATTTCGTTAATAATCCACATACACAGCAGGCACACAATTTTATATGGACTTGGGGTAGCGCGAGTTTTTTGATTGTGGGTCTGCTAAGGCGGCATTAGAATTCCACTTTCCCATACAAACTCTATGGTAGGTAACATTTTTTCATTTGGACTTAGAGCCATAAAAGCATGGAGACGATGGGATCAGAAAAATAGCCACTGAAAAGTTGGACTGGGCAGATTCGAACACACGACTCCCAAACTATTGACGTACCAATCTTCCTCCGTGGTACGTATTCTGAATACTTCGTATTTCGTGGCTATTTCCCATTGGCTTTTCAGGAAGTACCCATTCGGAGGATAAGATGACCTCGTGGTTACGAGGTCATGTGAGATGAAAAGAAACAATTACATATTGAGTTAGCGTGGCAAACAATTGGAGGCGTGTAGCCTCTACTTAAACGACGTAAGGGACGGCAAATTTACAACGCTACTTATGTGGCAAAGAGTTCCAGTAACGAATAATGCGATGGGAGAAGAAATAACGCCTACCATCCAATCTCAGAATATCCAATGTCTCTAGTTTGAGGTTGTGACCACGCGTGCGAGCAAACCCTGGGGCGAAATAATTCCCAATATCCAAGTCCACCACACCGTTGGTCATTTCGTAGATAAGAATAAGATCGCTACAGATGCGTCGTGACCTGAGAGTCTGCAAACCAAGGTAATCTAAGCGGTCAGCGTAACTCGAGTCCCTGATCCACGGTAGCAGTTTTGTCGCGTACCATTGGATCTTCTCAATCACTTCGATGTCCCGTTCTAAGTACGGACACCAAACGTTCACCGCATATTCTGCGTGCGGGCGAATTAGAGAGCGATAGAATTGAAGCCAGATCTTCTTGTTCCAATTTATGATTGTCCGTCGTAAGAGGAAAATCACACGATGTGCTTTTGCCGATATTTCAGCACAATGCTCAGAAAATTTGAGAGAGTCACAAACCAGGACACCTAAGTCCTTTTCAGCGGCAGTAATATCGAGATAACTGTCCGACAGGGCGTAAGCTGAACGAGGGTTGTTCGTACCACAGTGCATGACATGACATTTAGACGGATTCACAAAGAGCGAAGAGTTAGAGAAGTACGACGATAGCCCGTTGAGATCGAACTGGAAGGAATCAAAATCAACGTCAGCGAAAGGGTTGTATGAAATGACGCGGCGAGCAAGCCTCAGGTCATCCGCGAATTTGAATAACCCACATGACACCCATTCATCAACATCATTGATAAATGTAGTAAAGAGAAGTGGACCCAGCACGGATCCTTGGGGGACCCCGCTGATGACAGGTGACCAATAGGAGCAGGAATCATTCACGGAAACCTTTTGTCGAGGACCCTCTAGATAACTCACGAACCAGCCTATCGCCGCGCCCCCAACACCGTACGATTCAAGCTTTGCCAGAAGGACGGAATGATTAACTTTGTCGAATGCTTTGTGTAAATCGACATATGCAACCTCCAACCAGTCCCCCTGGTCAACTACTCTCGTAGCAAAGTTCATATATTCAAGCAGCTGAGTTGTGGTTGATTTTTTGGCGAGGAAGCCGTGCTGGGAACTGTAAATAAGGTGATTCGACCGCAGATATTCAAGAAGAAAGTCACGAACAACTGTCTCTAACACCTTGCTAACAGAGGCTGTGAGACTGACGGGGCGGTAGTTGTTATATAGGCGCCTGTCTCCTTTTTTGAAAATCGGGATGACTTTAGGATCTTTCCAGTCGGAGGGAAAACAACGTGAATCGAAAGAAGCGTTAAAAAGGCGGGCCAACACACCACAGATGACATTTCTCGTGTTGATCAAGAATTTGTTTGGTATATCGTCTAAACCCGGTGCAGCGTCAGGCTTTAGTTTGGTCAGAAGATTTAAAACAGCATCGGATGTTACACTGAACGAGTTCAATTGAGCGTTGGTTCGTGGAACAACGACAGGTGGATCAATATTCTCCGAGTTGAAGACAGAAGAGAAGTATGAATTAAACAGATTACAGTCTTCGGTTGCTGAATCACAGAAACTACTGTCGGGTTTTTTCATGGGGCCTACAGAGGGTTTAACTTTTTGGCGTTTAAGTGCGTATTTAAAAAAGGATTTCCTGTCTGTGTCGATGTTATCCGCAAGCTTTCGCTCGTATTTCTTAATAGCTTCTCTACAGTGATGCGACGACACGAGCGATTTCTCGATATAATTGGCCCAGGCGACAGCGGTGTTTGTGCGTTTAAAACGTCTAAATGCGTTTTGCTTCATCCTCAAAGCTTTCCAACACAAGCCATCGGCCCAAATGGGCTTTCTTAATTGGCCCCTTGATTTGAGAGGGACGAAATAACGAATAGTGCTAAGAAAAACTGAACGAATTATGGGCCAATAAACATCAGGATCCGGGTTTACAAACACTTCGTCCCGTGCAATATTAGAAAGATGCTGAGAAATGCTGGCCCAGGGGGCACGACCCCAGTCCAAACGACGTTGTGCGCGATCAGAACGGGGAGCAATAGAAGAAAAATGTGCCAGCGAAAAACTAACGCAAAAATGATCAGATGATTTTAGCGGTGCCAAGATTTCAATATTTGAGACCGAGTCAAAATCGTTTGTAAAGACAAGATCCAGGGTGTTACACCCACGCGTAGGCTGAAGAACATGCTGGGAAAGTCCCGCAGACAATACCATGTCCATAAATTTATCCGCATTAGCTGGCCACACAAACCTGCACCAGTCCATCGTGGGCATGTTGAAGTCTTCGCAAAGGCAGACCAACCAATAATCGCTACAGATCCCCATAGTTTTCATCAAACTGAACATACACTCGTTATTTTCGACGGTTGAGGTAGGCGACCTGTAGAAACAAGCCAAGAGAATGTTCCGAGAGTTTTTGCCTCTGATTTCGCAACAAACTACGTCAACTATTGGATACGCAAGCAGACACTCTACGGACTGAGGTATCCTTGTCCGACTTTACAGCAGTTATAAACACATTATATATCCAACAATGGAGTCTAAAAGCTACAAACCTAAACTAGGATGGATTCCCCGCTAACTAAGTTTCCAGGGCTTTAACATTTTTCATTCGGGCCTAGCCATAGAAGCTTAGAGACGAGCGAACGTGAAAAGCAGCAACTAAAAAGTAGGGCTGGTAGTATTACTTGTTTCGTCGACCCCGGATGGCTGCCGGAGTCCATAAATCACACTACTAAATTATTCGAGACCGACCTGCACTCTCACCCTGGTTACCGCTCACTCGACACTTGAGGCCGAAATTTTCACGTATTATTAGGACTAATAAAGCTAGTACGGTGCCACTCTTAATACATATTTATAGACCCTAAGATTTTAATTGGGAAAAGCTAATATTACTAAACTAATTAGTAAGGTTCTGAAATACCTATGTGTGAAGTAGAATTACCTAAGCACCTTCTATGTGAATAAAATGTCTATCACGCCGCTTCACCAATTAACATACAAAATTATGCTCTACTCCGTGCAAGCTGTGACAACACATATTGGAAACCCGAGTATAGGCGTTTCCTTGCAGTTCAATAATTGATCAAAGGCCCGAGTATAACCTCTTACCAGTGATATAACCACAACTAGAAATAGGAACGCAATTCTTTGCGTCGTCAATAATGGATCGATTAAACAGTCCGAATAGCTAGCACATCCTTCGCAATCTGGTTATAATGCTCCCGTATCAATTCAACTAAAAACTATAAAACAAAGTAACTCGATTCCGGTTAGAAAAGCAACATAATGACACAACCTAGGTATCCACTTGGTGATTATATAAAACAATTAAAGAAAATCAATCAAACAATTCTTTCTTCGCCGCCACTTCCGCGAAGCTCAGATCAAGACTGAAAGGAACATAAAATTAAACTCTTAACTATACTTAGCTAATAAAGAAAACAAAAGCAAGTATATGCAAATTAGGAACTAAAAGGAATTAAATTTTATAAATTTTAAGATTTTGAAAAATCGAAAACTTATGGAAACATATATAAGGTATTTAGTGAAAAAAATGAAAAATTAGGATTTTAATCCCGGAAACCCCCTGGTAGCCTACTTGATTCCCGACACTTAGAACAAAAAAAAAAGAAAAAGGTAAATTCCGTTTCAAACTAGCTATCTATTTAATTTATTAATTTGATTAAACAGTGGTAAATGAAAGAAGCTAAATCCAATAATGGGATCTAAAAACTAATACCCTTAACTAGGGCAGATTCCCCGCTAACTTGGTTTTCTAGAAGCCTAAGACCTATAAAGATGAAAATAAACAGCTCCGCGTGTTTTTGGGCCTAACCTTGCTTTTTTTTTAGCTTGGGTGATCCACTACACCTTGTTATAAGCTTCATTTTGTGAGGGTGGGTCACTGAAGAGTGGAAATTTCATCAAGACCTTCTCTAAACGTTCTTAACTAAGCAGAAACATCGCCGCTGGATCTTTTCAAGGAGCGCGATAGTTGTTATTCTGTTATTCTGCGAGACTGGCGGTCGAACTCGACAAAGGGGGTGCACCGAGCCTTTTTAGAGTGGCATGACAACTTCAATGTCAGACGACGATAGTGTACAAGGTATCACACCAATTTGCTGCTTGGATCGTGATTCTATAGAGTCTAAATGATGAATACATCTCAGATCGCCGGCAATGGTAATACCTAGGTCACGAACAGACTCGACTTCAGGGATAACTTCTGGACTAGGAAGCGACATCGTGGCTGGAGGCGCAGGAGGGAACTTTTGGCTCTAGCGGCTTAAGCAACTAGGTTTGGCACCATTGAATAGCAGTGTTGAGATGACACTACAATTGAACTTGCTACAAATCTGTCGGTATAGCTTAATGTCATCCACAAATGGTGCGATCTTACAACTGACGTTGTTGGAGATGTCGTTACAGATGAGAAAGCAGTTTCGGCCACTTATCGTACCCTTAGGAATGCCGCTCCGGACAACTTTTTATGAGAACTTCACGCCATTCCAAAGGACGCGCTGGCAACGGCGAATGAGAACCCACGTAGCAGATGTCCTCGGATGCCGCAGTATTTCATTTTCATAAGACGCTCAAAAGGAACTGATTCGAACGCTTTTCGAAAGTCAAGGTTTATCACGTCCGTACCAGTATCAAGTCGAGAATCAACCGATAACGTCCAGTCGTTGAGACACGTCAGCAAATTGGTGACGACGGGCGAGCCAGCTAATTTGCCATTCTGGTAACCGCTGATAACGTTATTGCTGGTCAAAAATTCAAGGATCTGGTGCCAGAGAATGCGTTCAAGAACTTTGGAGACAATGGACGTGAGCGAGATGTGACTAAGTTCATCGTAGGACCACTGGAAGCGGTGTAGTGTTGGAATCAGCCCGTTCCGGAGGTATTCTACCACTATCGATCGAGTGACAAAACAACAAAAATACTGGTAATGCAAGCTGACCGGAACAGCGTTTAAGCGCTGCTCCATGTGCATCATGCCAGGCACCCATGTGGCTTGCACGTGAATATACCCTTCAGGTTCGTCGATGCGTGCCGGACATATCTATTCGTACAGCGGAAAGATGCCTCAACGCTACCTTTCCGCTTTATATTGCGAGCAAGGTGAAGCTCGACCGGTCCTCAGTTGGGCTGAGTGATCGTGGCGGTTTGTTGATACAGTGCGTGGTCTGCCGTCAATCTGCTTCTCCGATACCGGGGAAAGCGCACTTCCTCAGTCTGCACAAAATTAAATTATTCATATAAATTATAGTAAACATATGAGACACTAGAAAGCCGCAGGTTGGGACGAACAATGATCAAAAACACAGTTTTTGCTATCGCTAGAAGAAATGTAACCTTTTTATGCGCTTGTAAAACGTTTGAAATTAATATGATGATACCGCAAGAATACTAGTTCAACCAGACTCATCCGCCAGGAACTTGTTAAAATATAGCAGTAGAATTTACGATTTATGAATATGTGATTCCAGTTTGGGAGCACTGGCCGCAAAACACATTAAACGAGTAATACCTGGGCCAATATTGTTGCAAACGATAAGTAATAGATAATTTCTTTACTCACCGTCGTTTAGTAACATAGCTAACAAATCTAAGAATTGGTTTAACTAGCGAAACGTTAAGGTTGTTAGTGTTTGGGGTTGACCAGGCTACAATGGGTTTCCCGGTCCAAACCTCCCCGAAACCCCAAAATTTCCCAAAAACCCAGGAGGGATCACGAATTTCTTTATTATACCCCTCCCTTCTGCGTACGCGGGTTCTGTTTGTTTTCGCGTTTTGTTTTGTGCAAATTTGTATAATTAGCAGTTTTTTCTGTTTAGCTAACTAGTTTATTTTATTCAGTTCGGCTCTTGACTTCCTTGAGTTAGGTGTCTTGTTTGGAAGGTGCAGCAGTGTATGCTAGATAAATCGATTAGTACGGCTTTTGCTCAACCAATTACAAACATGCTTCCGGCTTTGGACTGTTATTACAAGATCACTTCTGGCTTTTGAATTTTTGATTCTAAAAATAAGTGACAGTTTTATTATTGTCGAACAAGGTTACCTAGCTATTCTTTGTGCTTATATTCGAATTTATATTGGTGTTTATGTAATTCATG
This sequence comes from Trileptium ribeirensis, assembly GCA_030248225.1. Classification (NCBI taxonomy): domain Eukaryota; kingdom Metazoa; phylum Nematoda; class Enoplea; order Enoplida; family Thoracostomopsidae; genus Trileptium; species Trileptium ribeirensis. Next base: position 35,304 of record JASANE010013982.1, read on the forward strand.
TGCTTTATTGAATTGAATATTGAAGAACTTTGCGAATCCTGTAAGTGAATCCTTGAAGGAAACTTATTATGGAGTGAAGTAACAATTGGACATCAATTAATGCAAGAATTAAACCTGGTCACAATTAACGTTGAATTAAACACACGCTATACCAATAGGTACATAAGCTCATTCCACTCGTGAGCTAAGCGAGTGAGTGGAACGAGAATTTTCAATTTTGGCTCTGGAGGGGGGTTGAGGAGGTCCTGTCTATGTGTGTATGTCGCACCTGGATCTCGATAAAGGTTGGGCGGATTTTGATGCAAGATAGCTCATTCGAACCCCAATGATCGATTGAGGTGTGGTGACGGAGCCCGATTTTTGAATTTTTTTTCCCGTGGGAAAAGTTATTGGGCAAAATGACGTCATTTTGTCCCATTTTTCGGGAGCCCCTCTAGTTTTTGCGACTTTTCTCAATAAGTAAACGGGGTATGCCCAAACTAATAGGCCTATTCCATGTAGCTTTACCAGGGCTTTCCAATGATATGTAACAAGTTTTTCAACTATTTCCCAATCAGGAGTCTATAAGTTTAGAGTTGGCGCCAAATTTAATATTTGGTGAAAAGTCGTGGGAAATGCACCTAAATGTGTGCTTATTGTTGGTTTTATGTTGATCGATAAATAAATATTATTAGCTTCCTCGGTCTCTTTAAAGTTTCAGAAAGGCAGTATCATCGGAATACATTAAGTTTAATGTAAAAAATTATCTTTAATACATTTTAAGCCCACTGTGCCTTCATTCCTTTTTCATCTGTTTTACTATATAAGTTTCAAAGAACAGGTTCCGGTTTCGGGTCCGGTTTAAATGCACGGTTCCGGTTGCTGGTTCCGGTTCCGGTTATTCCCTAATATATATATATATCTGTGGACCAGTTATCTACAGTATTGTGAGTTTATCGGCCTTCTCCGCGGCACGTTTCTTACCAAAACGTAACCGACATCTCCAATGGTGACCAAAGGGAAAGGGGTAGAGCTGAGAGCGAGTTCGAGAATTGCCCAAAAATATAAATAAAATCAAGAATAAGGGGGAAGAAGCCACCAAAGGGGATGGACCGGTCTACCAGCGGTCGGAGATACCCTTTATCACTGGATGAGAGTTGCGCGAGTTCCCAACGGTAGACATGTCATTGTCCCGGGCAGGGATATCGAGTTTAGGTCAATGTATGGTGCTTGATTGTGAACTAAGCTGAATAGGCCGTGTGAACATATATAAACTAAAATAAATCACAGTTCAACCAATTCCAATTGATTACGAATGATGCCTTGCAATCTACACAGACTTAGACCGTTGGTTGCATTAAAAAGTAAGTTGCTATGGGATAAAAATTGTGAGTTTAGGTAAGGATAGGATTGGTGCGTTCGGCACCCTTTTAGGTGTGACCTTTTCAAAATTAAGCTAAGACTAAATTGAATTTTGGTTAGCAGGACTGCATATCCGTGCTAATACTGACTATACCCTGGCGAGTCCGGAGAACATGCCATGGGTAACGAATTTATACTAAAAATGCTTAAATAGAACTGATGAATTTCAAAATTTAACATGAGAATGTTAACTAACGTTATCGAATGTGAGTACTTGGCTCCTCAACGGTTGTACCCCGGCTAGTCCGAATGACAGGCCATGGGACACTGATAAAGTTTTGGAAAAGAATAGTCATAACACTAAGCAAAACTTTGTAAAAGTTTGAATTGTAAAACCGAATACATTTAAGACCTGATTAAAGAAGTTTTAAAAAGAAATTGTAAAGTTGAAATAAAAAGCCAAGAAAACAACATTACAATATTGCGAATTAAAACGATAATTTACTTAGAGATTTCTTAATAGTTTTGTATGGTGGTACCGTGTCCGTATAGACTAGTACACCTTAAGTTTAGAATTTACCAGAACGTGTCCGAGATCGCAGGTTCTGGATTCAATACTTATAAATTTCATGTAAAATGTTTTAGGCAAAATGTAACTACGGCGACGAGTCCGTGTAACAGTCCCGTAGTGCGTAGTAAAAAGAATTTGAATGAGTTTTGGCATAACCTTTAAAGAGTAAAATTGAAAAGTTTGAATTGAGACATTTCATCTGGGGTGGTCAAACAAGGGTAGGTTGGAACTGTATTAGTTCTGAAGGCATCCAGGCTCTATCTCAGCTCGACAAGCGGCCAGAGTTGAGATACAGACTGGAGCTATGCGGGTCGTTTTGTAAGACTGCTAGTTTGTTCCGTCAATACATGAAAATCCCGTTACCTGGAACAGCTATTTTATACATAAAACAGAGACCGGTGCTTTACCTTTGGAGTTCGTAGTATTAATGTCCAAGGATTGCATCAGAACGTTAAAGCTATAGATATGTACACGACGTCTGAAAATAAACAAAGGTAAATACACCCGAGTAGTTAGACGTGATCCGTTAAAAACAAGAGCCTTTGCTAACCATTTACCCATGACTACACATCCGATACTAATCAAGCAGGTGCTAGCCAGGTACCGTGGCCCTGCCACATTGAGTATTGGGTAAAAGCTAACACACATACTAATGGCCAGCGCCAGGGGTTCGCCTGTAAGCAGCCTTCCAATAAACTACAAATACCTTTAAGAGAAAAACAAAACCATCAGCTGCTGCTGGACAGATGACACGTAAAGCCGTGTAGTGAAAATTTTATTACCCGATGTTAGCTGAAAAGTTTAAAGATTATATGGTAACACCGTTAGAGAACACCAAAAGATTATAGAGCAAAACTTAACAAAATCCCGGCGTTATGCACCAGGTATAACAACAATAACAAGCTTCCCAAGTATTGGGATCGAATAATAGCTGATAAATCCGGACCGTGTAACCAACCCTTCTGCAACCGTTTTTATAGATTTTACATATATATAAATATATGATTCGTGTGAACAAACTAAGTGCGATCATGCATTTTAGGATACATGTACCTAAAATCGTACTACCTGGAGTGTTCGTGTGGTCCGTGACCCTGAAAAACTAAATAATTTTGTGTGTTAGTGTAAAGGGACAAGTGACACAGGATTTTCCCTAAATAGAACGTGGGTGTTGGCCCATAACTGCCAAGCCCCCTAGCGTAAAATTTCCCCGGCCTGTGCATTGGACAACCCCTAGGCGAGGCTTGCGCGAAGACACAGTTCCGACAACTATGTCCCACCCTAAGGAATGTTTGCAATGTCACAGCCTTCGACGATAGAGCAGCCCATGGTATGGCAGGCTGGGGTCCAACGGGTGGTAAAAAGGTGCCGGAAAGGTAGAAAGACCAATCCCACCCAGAGGTTCCCGTTTAAGGAATGGGCTGCCCTTTCTCTGGTCTGCCTTATAACCCGGCTAGGACTTACTCTGCCTAGCACACTCGCCTCCTCGGCAGGGTCCAGAAATGCAGGTAACCTCCTGCAAAGTCACTATGAGTGAGCCTAGACATACTTATATACATGTATATGTGTCTACGTAAATGCGTATAACGAGTGTGCACGGGAATGGGAGAATCATATAATACTATATACGACCGAACGGGGCTAGTATGACTGTCCTAAAGCTAGGAAAGTATCACCACGAGACTCACACACCCGTTGAAAAACAAAACAACCTATTAACTGAGAACCCATGGTAAACTAACAATATTGAAAATATTGCATGACACTCGTAAGAGAAGTATTAAGAAAATTTTAGAAATTGTAAAAGAAGAAACAAAAATCAGAAGTATATAAAATTATCGTACACACATAACAATACCCAATAACCACACTCTCTATCGCCATCTCTACACAATACTGTTAAACACGTCGCCATAATAATAAAACTAGTTCGGTAGCTAGCGTCACACAGCAGCAATCAATATAGCTAGCTAATTTTATTTAACAACAATAATAATATATTAGTAATAATATTTTGAAAATTTTTGAAGAGTTTTGGGTGAGAAATAGGGTTATATAGAGGTATCCCATAGGCGTTAAGTATATTTCTGGATAGGGATAATTAAGGGGAACCCCATTTGCTCATTTTAGAGAGTTAAGAAGTCGTATGTAGTTAGGAAAAAGTCAAATATTGATGTATTTGCTTTTGGGAGAAAATAGTGAAAATTAGGGGATTCTGAACCCGATGAAAATGGAATTAAGGGGTTTCCAACACAGGGAGAAGATAAAATATAGTCTAGCGATAAAAGAAAATTATATCTGAATTGGGAGAATGTTGATACTTTGGTAAATTTGGTAAGAAGGTAAAAATATTGAATTTTAGGTAACATGAAGCCTGAATAGGGATAATGTATCCCGATATAGGAGTGAATAATGGGTTCACCCGAGTGGGGAAAAGTGTGAACGGACCCACTATGGGCTATAACCCACCCCACCGGGAGGAAATAATGATAAAACCAAGAGAAATGTGTTATTCAAGTAAAAGTAAGGAAATTTGTAAATTCCTAGATTTAGAGTCAGTTTTTAAAGGGTAATATATGGGTAAGGAATAAGAACTAAGAGGTGTAATATGAAATTTAGATAATTTCTCCCTCCCGGAGATAAATTTAGAAGTCACCCCTGTGGGAGAATGGATATCCCCCAGGGAAGGATAATGAAATTGGTATGATTTCGGGAATTAGGTCAAAACCTATGAAATATTGTCTAGAAAGAAGGGTAAATACAAGGTTGTACCTGCCCAAAAGTTGACAAGTATATTCATATTTTTACAGTCCCCTTAAGTAGAGCTGGGAGCCCTCAGTGAATTTGCCACACCGTTGGTCAAAAATTTTGTGTATCTTAGCTGAAAATTATATTATTGAATGGTTGGGACGCTCATATTGAAAATAGAAATGGATAACTTTCTTGAAGTTGTATCACCAGTTTGCCCTTTTGTTGAATAATTATTAAGGTCGAAGTAAACAGTTGAATATATATTTAACAAATGATATATATATTGTACATGTTTTATAGTTGAAAGTATGTTTCAGAATATAGAGTATTTTTACACGCTTGTGGCATACTATTTCGGAATGTTGTATTTGAAAATCCGTATTATGTATGACGGCATGCCATTCTCTAACAAGTTAGTCGTTTTATGTTTTTGGATATCTTTTAGTAATACAGCGGTTTATGCCCTGCTTGTGAATTTTATCAGAGCGCAGTGTAACATAGCGGAGATTCTCTGTTGCAGGGTAAAAGCTTTTAAATTTCGTCTGCGTGTGTGATCAGCCATAACTCGGGAATCCCCTAACCAATTTTCATGATCTTGGGCTCATTCGAATCGACATAGATTTACAGTGTACATCTCCGAACGTTTTGTTTTGAAGTCTGGTCCCAGTGTCAGAGGTCAAAACGATGGTTTTATTCTATTTTAGTACCCTTCCAGAAGCAAGGTTATTTTTTATCACAATTTTTTATCTGGTTGGTTTTATTTAATAATAAAATGATAATTGCCAATGCCTCGTTTTTGTGCTTCGACTAAGGTTCTGGAGTAATGGGGTTTGCGCCTTTGAGTTGTAGAACCCTCGTGGTTCTTCGACACAAAATACGAAAATCTCATCTGACATCCTGGGCGGCTGAAAAGCTTCACTTGGGGTTGTTCGGGTATGGGAAACTTATTGCCAGTGTTGGTTTTGCTCCGCGACCCATGTTTCTATAGGTACGGGAGTATTTATAGCCCCCATAGTTCGGGGTCCGATGTGAAAATGAGTGTTTCTTACTCCATTTTAGTACCTTCCACGGAAGTTATTTTTATCTTAACTTTCGAATTTTTTCCTCTTTTTGGTTTTATTTCATAGCAAAGTGCGTATGCCTATTTTTTGTTTTTGGATTAAGGTTCTGCAGTTATGGGTTTGAGTTATGGCACCCCATAGTTCCTCGACCTGAAATTCAGTATTTGTGTGACGTCCTGGGAGGCTGATAGCTTATACTTAGAGTTTTCGGTTATGGAAAACTCATTGCCGGTGTTAGTTTTGTTCTACGTTGTGCGGTATTGTGTGATATCCGCATATAGCATATCGACGTCTGCTACCGAGAGCTGATTGGCTGTGCATGCAAAAGGTGTAGCTATGCTTTACAGCACTCTGCAATCTCGATAGACTTCAGTGATTACGGAAATATTGCCGTTTTCGTGTATTTTGGGTTTCATAGACCCATTCAAAAAATTACTTAATCTCACGGATCTGTAAAAACTATCCTTGTCCCAAAGCTGTATCCTGAAAATTATATATGTGGGACTTTTTTCGCAGTGGAAGATGATGGAATAGGTTTTAGTGCCTAACTAAAAGGAACAAACACAGATTTCAAACTTTTGAATCAGCTATCTATTCGTTCAGTAGAATTATTCGTGTCACCCCAAGAACCCAGAAAAAGCCACTGTCGTGATTTACCAATTTACCCAGGAAGAAATTTTTCACTATACTCGTTTCATTTTCTACTCTCGCGCTGAGAGTTCAAGCATTAAATGACCACTGCTATGTTACATATGTGTATATATATAACTTAATAAATGTAATATTGTCGCATTCCAAGCTAACTGAACGAATCGAGTTTCAAGTTTTTTCAGCGGTTAACAACTCGGTAGTGTTATAAACAATATATAAAAAAATTAGATTTTTGGTATCGCCTGTAGCGCATAATATGTAGACGTTGAATTATTATCATAAATATGTAATCTTGTTATGTACCTATGGGAGAAAAATTGTGAATAACCAACAGTATGATATGATATGTTATTGTATATATATATACAACGACGTCGAATATTATTGATCTTTTTTCAAATTCAAACCTGTGTCAGCAGTGTGTTTTTACCGAAATACAGCTGTTATAATTTTTGTGCTCGCACATTCTGGCTTTTTTATTCTCTGTTAATTGTGTTAAGGGAGATCAACCGGTCCCGAGTTTGGAATCCATTTTCGTCAGATCAAGTATTACAGAAATTTTTTAAAGCTCAGTGTTTCTTAACGCAAAATGCTATAATAATTAATGAATGGTCCACGAAACGCTGCGTACACGTCTGTAACCGTCTGTGTTAAGGTGTATTAAGTAAACATCTTATTACATAGTTTAACGTCATTTAATCGATTTTTAACGTCATAATTTGATTTTTGTGAAATGTTAGTAATTTTTTTGTAAATGCGATGTTTTAACCTAGAGGAAGCATAAAATTTTGTCATGGGCATTGTACTAGGGTGGCACAATTTTTCAAATCTGTACAAACGGGAGGTCACTCGTTTTTTGCCAGAGGTACAAAATTATCCGACCTCGCTTCCAATTTATCTATATAAATCGATTTCAAATACTCAGTGACGGCGAGAATTATGTGCGCGTGAATTGTGGAGTGGTGGCTTGACTTCTTATAGTATCTGGTGATGAAAATTAACAAGTGTATCAAAATGAATTGTGAGTTGTGAACTGTTTGTGCTGCTAAATCAACACATAATAAACATACGTAATGTACTATTGTTGTATTAACTTCATCTCTGCCTGTTTTTATTTTTTGTTGTAGCGCCTTATGTAGTTAATGCTTTTGATCGTCAACGGACCTCATAACTGGCTTCTCCATTCGCTGAAAATTTAGCAGGGGCGTAAAGCAGGATGGGCTGATTCGGAAAGAGAGGCGCATGATTTTTCCAAAACTTCAGAAGGGATTGGTTGATGTAATAATTTTGTCTTGTTTTTTTACATCAACTGGATGTTTTTCCAATGATAGCCAAAAATTTTGCCGAAGCCGATTTCCAGAACGTATCGTGTCTATTTGTTTGGTTATAGCTTGCAGGGTATCAATAATGCTCTATATGTTTTTCAGTACCTATATACGCTGAATACATTATTTTGATTATCTACAGGACATCATGAATATTTTCTGCAGTTTTAATAGTTTCAGTGGGTTTGGGATCAATCATACGATTTCCAACATATAACCATTCATAAATTTTCTAGTTATTGTCTTCATGGCATTTAGAGCGGTCTATATTGGTTTTTTGATTCCGTCAACACGCTGGTGTCGTCTGTTACACTTCAGCATGACTGGATCAAAAATTTTGGAAGTTTTCAAGGGGTTTAACGCCCCCAATCGGTGACCCCATTTATTGAAAGGATTTAGTTTGTCGTCACTTATTTGATGAGTTGTTATCTGCGCGTTTTACTAAGCTATTATTGGCTATGTGACGATCAATACATCATGAAGGTGATAAGGTCATATAATTTCATGGATTTTCCAGAGGTTCTGAGGTATTACTGAAACACATAGCCAGTTACAGTTGATCGCACGTAACGTTAAAAATAGCTGAACCTACTCTCGTTCCATCCATTCTTGTTTGCGAGATACTAGTGTAAGAGGCGTCAGAAATGTTCCGACATCATTTGTTCCTAACTTTGTGATAAAATATTGCTAGTTGGGAATATTTTTAGTGAATGGATATACGAGATATTTTCTGTCTGTCTTTGCTTTTATATATTCCCTGTATTTATTTGTAGTTACGTAATAGTTACATAGTGTTTAGCTGGCTGGCGGGTGGGAGCATACATGCTCATCCGGATAGGCTCGCCCGCACCTCCCTGGAGGCGCCGAAGCCATAGTAACACTACACCGCTCCTAGTTCCCCCGCCGACATACTGACCACCCTGGGAGGGCGAATCATCCCACTGCAACCCGGGCTGCCCGCCCCTAGATCTCGAACCTTCAGCATGTATGGTAGTATCATTAACAAAATGTTCTTATGCTCTTGTCGGTGTGTGCGGCCACGCCTAAATTTAAAAAGAAATTGTTAAAGCGGCACCAAAATATGTAGCATAAACGCTGTTCATTTGAATAATACCTGAACAAGCAATAATTGTTGCTGTATGTTTAACGCTTTAAAACTATTGAGATACAGCAATATAACAGCATGACGTCTAAAATTGAGTAGCGACGAATACTTTGGTAAACAGGCAGGTTCTCAAACGCAGCATTTTAAATCGTTTTGTCAATATTTATATATTCTTTCCACTATGTATATATATACATATGTTGTATAGTCTGTTCTATATATAAATGGATATTTAAGTCAAACGAGTACCGGATTTAAGACAAATTGGCACATATAGCTACAAGCTATCATCGTTTCAGGAGTCATGTATTTTATTTTCAGCACATCACTGCTGAACCCAAGCCACACAGCAAACACGGTTATCCACAAAATACTCTGTTATGAAAAACATTTGAGCTAAAAGATGAGCTGTTTAAGCAGCACAAGGATCGCAGCACTTGGAAATTTTTTGCTAAAACTCAGCAATACGGGTTAGCTGACAGATAATTTTCTGTTCTGGTAGTAAAAATTTGTTGGGCTCTCCAAATTGGTGGGGGCCTGGCATTTTTCGGTTCCCCTGGTTCACAACAGGTGCCCCTCAGTTCATGCCCCCTGGCAAAAGTTTGGATTCCCTTCGGTTCACCGCCTCTTGGAAAATTTTTTTACGCGTTTTTCTTTTGACAAAATCGGGCGCCCCCGGTTCGGAACTAGGGGGCCCCATGGTTCATGGGTGCTGGCAAAATTTTTAGGGAATGGAGAGCCCAGAAGTGTACGGTCTAGGTCTATCATACAGTTCAAACTGACAAATTTAACTGTCGGTCAATGCCGCTGCTGTCTGCCGCGTGTTAGTGACTCTTATGCCTTATGAATTAACTTTATTATTTCCGATATTGCCTCAAAATTCTTTATTTTATCGTAAAATTTATGCTAGAACAGCTATACATTGCTTCGTTTTTCACTCACCATGCTTGTCTTTTGTCACTGTATATATTAGTGATAGACGGATATTTATGCCATATCCGGATATCCCAGAGTTTTAACCTAAAATTTCAGTCTTGAGAAATATAACAGTTCAAAAATCAACTGAAAATTAAACACCAAAATCTGTGTCTCAAAAGATTGTATTTCGTGAGCGATCTCTTGGCTGTAACTCGGTTCAGATTAAGAATTATAACTACAATGGTCTAGATCTATGTAAATAAATTTTGGTTACAATAAGTAATTTTCCAGCTGTATTCACTAGTCTCCACCGCAATGGGGCACCAGAACTCGGTTGATTCGCGATCGCGATTGATTACTCGACTCGAACCGTAACCTGCATATGTGCTCGTCGCCAGCGTCTTAACCGAATGTCTGTAAATAACGGCTCCATCTCAGCACTGCCCGTTTCCATGTTGTAAAGCTCGTCCTCGAGGTCTTCTCCAATCTGGTGGTGGGTCAGCCAGCAGTATCCTTTTTGTTAATCGGATATAAGCCATCCGTAGTATATGGTCCAGCCATCGCAGACGCACTGTTGTAATTGTTAACGCGATGCTAGAATTTCTGATGGCCTAGTCGTACAGAGCACAGTTCGAAGTGTGACGGAGTCATGTTGCGCCCAGTACTTTGCGCAGGCAATTGCGTTCGAACACTTCCAACTAGCGGTGTGTTGAATACATGGGAGTTCAAGTCTCATCACTGTATAGAAGAACAGGGAAAAAGCACGAGTCGAACACTCTGAACTTCGTTGCTGCGTTGATCACATTGTTTCGCCACGTTTAGCAGATGCTGCGGCCACAATTTTGTTTAAAACGTCCTTATCGGCGCAGCCGGATTCAGTTAAAGTAGAGCTTAGGTAGCAGAAGCTGTCAAAGTTTCCGAAGGTTTCATTATCCACGGAGATGTGGGAGACTCTGGACAGCAACATGAATTTGTTTTTGTCGTACTATATTTCATACCACGCGGCTGCAGTGCTTGTGTAGAGAGTCAATTGTCGCTTGTATTTCAGCTTACAACCTAGCTAGCTTGTAATCGGCGTAGTTGAGATCGGTTATAACGGCTGGGTCCGACGCTCCTGTGAAAATTATAGTCGCCGGTGCTTCTCGGATGGTTGTATTCAGCACTCGGTTAACAACGTAATTGAACAACACGGGTGACATCACTGATCATTGCCGCACGTTTGTTTTTATTTCAAGTGGCGACGATTGGGTATTTTGGATTCCGCCTACACTGCTAGACTTCGAATAAAGTCGTTTTATTATTCAAGCAGTCGACGCCTTTAACAAAGTTGTAAAGACTGCTTCTGTATAATGAATCTAACGCTGCTTTGATATCAACGAGTAGGCCCTTTTAATCCGTGTCGGTGTTGTAGCAGCAGTCGTAGTGTTGATATCTGATTAATGCAGCGCCTACCTCGCCTGAAGCCCGCTTGATACTCCCTAGTTGTACGCTGACTTGAAACGGTTCATGATCACTGCTTTCAGCACTTTGAAGCCAATGCTTAAAAGTGATATGCCGCAGTAGTTTTTTCACTCTGCGTGGTCTCCTTTCTTAAACAGCCGTATTATAACAGCTGTTCGCCAGATTTCAAGAATTTTGTTCTGCAGTCATATTGTCTCAAACAGTCGTTTAATGCATCTATCATTAAGTCGCCACCGTATTTCCGCTTCTCTGGCAGAATTCCCACTAATCCGGCGGCTTTTCAGTTGCGCAGTGACTGCACGCCTTATTAATTTCTTAACTCGACGATGGTCTAGAATAATCTTCGGAATCGTAACAGCCAGTTGTCGACAGCTTAATTTAAGAGATTGTGTTCCTTGGGGACTCTTAAGTAATTAGTTGTTGGAAGTGTTCTGTCTACTTGTCCAACTGCTCCTGAAAGTTGGTTATAACTTGCCCCGTGGCATCTCTAATCATGTCACCTGCGGCCGTTGTCGTCGACGGGCGAACTTTACTAGTTGGTAAAATTTTAGGTAGTCACCCACGCTTCTATTTCGTTCCAGATTGTCAGCAAATGCATTCCAGCAAGCCTCTTTATCCGATTTCAGAGAGGCAGCCAGAGACTTCTTTAAGAGCGATTTTGTTGATGGCGGCCTAATAGCTTTATATATCGAGAAAACACCAAGCGCATCAGGTTTTGCAGCTATTTGTGCCTCGGCCAGCGTGACCTTAGTATTGCTTTCTCAAGCGGTGTCAACATCATTGAACTGATCGTCTGCTAAATGCTGACAACGATTGGCAAGGCAAAAATGCAATAAGTAATACTGTATCATAAATTTCTTTACAGTGAACAGTGGAAGTACATTGGATTTCCAACTAACCAGTAACATCGGGATAAGTGAACTGAAATGCATTCGTCTCCTTGATTAAGCAAAATATATTACCTTAAAATTGACTGTGTAAAGCCACAATATATGGAGCCGACGACAAATCCTCTTTCCAATAGGTCGTAGCAAGACATATATCTGTAAAACGTGTCTTCTCGACATCCTCGAATCAGGAGTTGGTGTTGCTATCAGACTATTGCAACTGTCGTCACCGAATGTAAAGTAAGGATATCATGACATCGTGCATAATATCCGGGTACGAAATCGTTTCCGCATATTCCTGCCCATCGCCAGCATATATGGATTTTGTATGTGCTGGTGTGTTGTCATTTTGATGTTTATAGTGTTGGTCTGATTATATGTTTGCAGTTAGATTTATTGTAACTTATCAAAAATAAGAAGCTAAGGTATTTAGTTATGATTAAATTTAGACGCGGAAAAGTTACCTATATATAGCCCATATACATCTAGACATAGGGAAGATTGTTATTTTTAAATTACGTACTTTTATAACGAATTTATTAATAATGTTGTCAATGGATACAGTATGATAATTTCGGTTTTAGTACATAATGTAATGTTGTATGGGATGGATGTGACAAAGTGTCACTCTTTATTTTCAAAAATAGATATATACTTGTGGCTTTTAACTTGCTTAATTCTTAAACAAATAATTGTATTTTCTTATTTCAGCTTATTTATCAGCTGTCATTGCGCAGATTAGCCGGAACAGTCGTGCTAACCGATAAAACAGATTGGTGAATTTTGCTATACTGGTTTATGTAATTGCAGGAATACGTATCTGTTTATATATACGTACGTATAATATCAGATTTTTGCGGATACTATTGCTACATATTGGCACTACGTACGTATTGAAATATTGTCGAATTCCGATTAAAACCATGGTAAATTGTTTTCATTTCTGTTTATATGATTTTCGTTATAATTAAATCGGACATTTTTATGTGTCCTCACGATGATAATTTGCACGCCCATTTGAAGATATATGAAGAGACCTGAACAATGTTACATTATTTTTGCTGCAGCCGTCGTAATGCTGTTTTTCCAAATATTTGGGGATTATGTGCATTAACAAGGGTTCAAAAGACGCTTAACTTACAAGATGTAAGGTTTTGGCTTTTTTAAAACTCCAGGATTGGTACTTTGATCATCAATCTGATTGAATAAAAATTCAACTACATTATTATTCGATTCTATGTATATTGAAGCCACGTACTTTACGCTAATTCAATCGTACCCAGTATTTTTGTAATTTATACAGCCATGGCTGTCACTTGGATGCCACTGTGTTACCCATGGTGTAAATCGTAAGGCAGATGCCTATAAACTATCAAAAAAATTTCTTGTCTTAGTTAATTACCATCCTGATATATACAAATTGAGCAGTCTATGTACACTCGTATCCTTATATAGGCATATATATGTATGTATATATATGGAATTTTCACATACAAGTGCGGAAAGCATGGAAGGTTTGCACGTGGTCGTCCTACATTTCAAGTGGGACACTTTGGAGGTGGACGATTGTAGAAATTCGTACAACCTGTAAGTCTTCAATTTATTTACAAAACATGACTTCTTGCTGGAGGCGGCAAATTTTTTCCTTTGGGATGGGAGTTTGCCTTTTTGGGATCACATTCATACCCCAGCTATGATAAACCAGCATCTCTTAATAATAATTGAAACTGTGAGAGTAGAGTATGTTTCAAATAGCTGTTACTGTGCTGCACTATACTTTTTGTCAGAGCAGTTTTTTTGCTATATAAGCCAAAGTTCAAAAATATCTTAAAAGTATGTTTTCAAAATTCTGTGTGATTTTTTGCTTGTTGAGAGTGAATTGTGTTATAGGTTTATGTAAGCCGTTAAACGGGGTTTCTTTGTTTTTATATAAGAGCATAATATTCGTTATATAATATTTTGTCAAAATTTTGGAATTGAGAATAGTATTGACATTTTTCAATTTCGTTTTTTCCACTTGTTTATATTATAAGCTGCAACATTAAAAGTTGAATTATGCAAGAAAGAAAAATCTGTGAACCGCTAACATGTCCTAAGTCTGAAAATGCAAAATTGTGACGAGGTTTAAACTCAGATTTAAAATTCTCCAAAAAATTAAAACCGCGAAGTAGTGAGTTCCGAAGTACAAATGTGTTGACGTGCAATAAATACTACCGTACCATATTTGGTTTACGGTGATAGCATGAGAAATGACTAAAGTATTCGTACTCGGTTTTGCTAACGGAAGTAATTTGGTTTTCCAATGAACAGGTAACACCGTGCTGTTATACGATGTTTCTAAGGCAATTACAACACTAAAATTCGCCACTTAAAACCGTATTGTGTAAATTCAGCGCAAACTTTTTTCAAAAAAGCTATGGGAACTCATCCATGTAACTATTGTCTTCATGGCAGTAGAAAGAAATTACATTGCGTGTAGACTCAATGTCATTATAATCGGATATTCTTTACCATCAAGAATCATATATAACCGACATGAAATGGAATTCAATTTGGTGTTTTGGGATCCCCAGTCACTTAATTGTATATGTAAGTAATTGGTTGCTAAGTAAGCATTAGCATAAAGTCGAATTTTTATCTATCGCTGGTTTAGTGGAGGGCCAAAATGAGTTGGTTTTCGGGACTGAAGAACGCGATTTCAGCAACGGTACTTATAGCGTCCAATATGGCAAGCGGTAATGCCCTATACCGTGTAAAATGCCTGTTGAATTCGAGTTTTTTGACAGTTCTAGATTTTGAAAGGTTTGGGTTTTTGCTCAGTGGACCGAGTCAGTGTCCCTTCGAGTCCACTGACGCCTCTCCAGACTGCACGTGTCAGGACTGCTACGGGCTTTGCCCAGCATGGGAGAGTATGTGTGCTCCGACTATAACAGGAGCCCTTGGGTACTGTTTGAGGCCCTGGTGAGAATAGGGTTTCCCAGCCTTATTCTCTATAAAATGCCGAGGTATCAAGCTTGACAGCGAACGCCATATGCTGGGGCGGTAAAGCCGGCTTCTCGGGATAATGGGTGACAAACCACGATAAAAAGTCAAAGTTATCCTGTCGAGGGCGTCTTGTAAATATCTACTTAATCCGGCCGCGCTGGGATGGGTTTAGTGGTGGTTGGTTAGCTGGCATCCAGCGCCCACTCTTTACTTACACCTGGTCCTGCGTCTGTGCGATATTCGTCGGCAAGACTAGGTGTCTTAAATCCTGCATGGTTGACGCCAGGAAGGGCATCCGGTCGTAAAAGTCATGCTCCAACAAATCTTCAATATGGCAAGTGCAACATACGAAAGGCGGGGTACAGCCTTAAGTACTCCGGGGGCATCTTCATCAGCCAACGATAGACATAATGATGGAGAAGCTTGTAGGATCGCAGTGGGGTTGCAAAACCCCGTTTGTGAAGGTAATAGTCCGGATGAACTGCGTGAACATCGGCGCTACTTAGTACGGGAAAATACTCCGACGATGTTCAGGTGGGCAACTTGGAATGTCGGTAGTATGTCGCGAAGGTCAGGTGAAGTGGTGGACGCTCTTACACGGCGGAGAATAGATGCGTGTTGCGTTCAAGAGTCCAGGTGGAAAGGGGGGAGTGCGAAATTGCTCGGTAGTCAAGGTCAGCGGTACAAGTTTTTCTGGCAGGGAAATGATGTTGGTACAGGTGGCGTGGGGATTATGGTGGCGGAAAAGCTGATCGACAACGTTATCACCGTCAACCGTGTATGTGATAGACTTATCGTTATTCAGTTGCTGATTAATAAACGTATGGTGCAGGTGATCTCTGCTTACGCTCCTCAATCAGGAAGACCTCAAGAGGAAAAGGATCCATTTTGGGACAGATCGCTATCACTTATTTCAGCGTTTTCTGTGGACGATGTCGTTTTGTTCGGAGGGGATCTCAATGGTCATGTGGGCCGCGTAGCGGATGGGCACGGTGGCATTCATGGGGGAATGGGTTACGGGTCTAGGAACGCGGAGGGCGGGGCAATTCTGGAGTTCGCGGATGCGGCTAACCTGGCTATTGACAACACGTTCTTTAAGAAAGAAGACAACAAACTAATCACATATAGTTCAGGCCGTCACAATACAACTGTGGACTACCTGATGATTAGTGGGGCGCATCGAAAAACAATGATGGACGTCAAAGCTATAGCTGGAGAAGAATGTGTCTCGCAGCATCGACTGGTCGTTGCCCGGTTTGATATGAAATGCCTTCTCCAGTACGACCTGTAAGCTACAAACCAAAGTTGAAGACACGGCGGCTGAAAGACGACGCTGTTAGAAGCCGGTACAAAGCGGAGGTGCAGCAACATGATAGTATAGTCTCCAGTCTGACGGACGTGAACGACAAGTGGACGGCAATGAAACATGCCTGGTTGGATTCTGCTGGCACGGTCTGTGGCAAGACACGAGGACCTCCGCGTCACAGGGAAACGTGGTGGTGGAATGACGAAGTTGGAGAAACAGTTAAGCTGAAAGCCAAGCTGTTTCGGCTGTCAAAGAAGTTAGGGGCTACTGCAGAAGACAAGGAGAGGTATCTAGCATCAAAGCGAGCAGCTCGCACAGCTGTGTGGAAAGCTCAAGAGGCGAAGCGGCAGCAGTTTGCAAATCAACTCAACTCAGAGCTCGGCCAGAAATCGTTCTTCCGCATAGCTAAGCAGATGGCAAAAGGTCAAAATGACGTCGCGGGAGCTCGTTGTGTAAAGGATACGTCCGGAACCGTAGTTACTGATGATGCAAAAATCCGGGAGGTTTGGCGCTCCTACATGGACCAGCTTCTGAATGTCGAGAACATTTGGGACAATGAAACGGAATCTGATATGGTTCAGGGGGCCTGGTACCCAATCCAACTGCAGGAAATCGAGAAGGCGGTTCGGGCGATGAAGACAAACAAAGCCGCTGGGCCCTCAGGGTTAGTGTCAGAAATGATCGCAGCTTCGGAGGATATTGGTGTAAAATGGCTCACAGCATTGTGTAACGCGATTGCCCAGTCTGGTTCGATTCCCACCGATTGGAGCAGCAGTATATTGGTTCCCGTCTACAAAGGCAAGGGGGATCCTTTGATGTGTGGCTCATACAGGGCAGTAAAGCTGCTGGAACAGGCGATGAAGGTGCTCGAGAGGGTATTGGAAAGGCGGGTTAGATCTCAGGTTGCGATTGACAATATGCAGTTAGGCTTTATGCCTGGTAAATCGACCATAGATGCCATCTTCATTTTACGGCAGATGCAAGAGAAATATCGTACCAAAAGGAAACCGTTACACTATGCTTTCATTGATCTAGAGAAAGCGTTCGACTGGGTCCCAAGAGAGGTTGTGAAGTGGGCGCTACGGCGATATGGCGTAGATGAATGTTTAATTGGCGCGGTTATGGCAATGTACAACAACGCCTCGACCGTTGTGCGTACACAAAGTGGGGACACCAAGGCATTTGGGGTCAATGTAGGACTGCACCAAGGTTCGGTGCTAAGCCCACTGCTATTTGCCATTGTTATGGACGTCGTAACAAAAGACGCGCGTACAGGGTTGCCATGGGAATTGTTGTACGCTGACGATCTTGTGATTGTCACTGAGCAAAGGGATCAGCTGACGACAAAAGTTGCTACTTGGCGCGGAAGTCTACACTCAAAAGGATTGAAAGTGAACGCCGGGAAGTCGAAGGTAATGACGAGCAGATGGGTAGCCACTGAATTTGAACAACTGGGCCTGTGGCGTATGTGGCAAGGGAGTCGGCAACAATTCCATTCAGTGCACACAATGCCGGAAGTGGGTTCAACGCTAGTGTAGGGGAATCTCGGGCAGATTGGAATTGTCGGCGCCCACTTTTTGCTGCAAACGCTGTCGAGGTGTTCTCCCACGACAAAACCCGCAAGACGCTATTGATATGTCTGTTGGGGGCGAAGTTTTTGAAAACGTCGGTCAGTTCTGTTATTTAGGGGACATGGTGGATTGTGACGGAGGTAGCGGGCGCGCGGTACGCAGCAGGATTAGAGCGGGTGGACGAGGTTTCGAGAACTAGCTCCGTTTCTGACTTCAAGAGGCCCTCCGCCAAAAATGAAAGGAAAGGTATATGCTGCATGTGTCCGTAGTCGAATGATATACGCAAGCGAAACCTGGGAGATGACATCAGAAAACACTGCAGCACTTAGTCGTGCAGAAATGCGTATGATACGCTGGATGTGCGGTACCAGCCTTCGTTATCAAGTGTCAAATGCTGAACTCAGAGCTCTTGTGGGCGTCCAACCGATAGACAATCTACTACGGGCCAATAGACTACGATGGTATGGGCATGTGCAGCGTAAAGCACAAGGCGACTGGGTGAAGAGAGTAACAGAAATAGATGTCATTGGGTCCAACCCACGCGGACGACCGCAAAAGACCTGGCAAGAGACATTACGTCAAGACATGGCTTCATGCGGTTTGCAACGAACAGATGCCAACAACAAAACACTATGGAGGAACGCCATTCGAAGATCTCCAACACAGCGGTGCCTGGACAACGGACTCAAAACCGGAGATGATGATGATGATGGACGGAGAAATAAACGGTCGTAAAAACGAAAATAGCTGTCATGCTGCACCTAATGTATTCCTGTTGCATTACGTTGTATCACGATCGATTACATATCAAATTCTGTTTGGCGACCTTGGAGTTTTGTAGTATAGCCACACTGGCTCCGTTTCCTCTGGCTGCGCTAGTATATATAACTAATGTGTTTAATTTACTCTAAAATCATGAAATAAAAAGTTGATATGGTGAGCGTTTGGAACTTCACAGGTTGAGTACACATATTGAAAATGAAGTTAAAAAGCTATTACATTTTGTAATAAACCTTACAAACACCCATGTTTCTACATCCTTTAGTGAATGTACTTATATATATTTCAGTGTGTGAATAAATTCCGACACTGCAACGCTTTGTACAATTGTGCATTAGTGCAGTAAATATATATATGATATTATTATATAGAAATGGAATATCAAAGAATCGCTAATACATGTATACTCTTGGTGCTGGTAAATATATAATACATACGCCCGGTGTCAACCAAATTTATATTTGTGCATTGTAGTTGCAATGACAGTATAATAATTGCATTTCGTATTAATAATTCTGCGAACAAAACTAGATTTTGAATCACTGTCATTAAACAAACAAAGTCGAAAGATCAAAGGGGCTTTTGTTTTTGCTGTTTGCTTCTTCCTTTAAATTGTTGGATTTGGGCTTGGGGAGCCTTTATTAAGTATGTCTTATCGGAATTTATAGATGAAATTTTAGTTGCAGTTCGTAGATAATGTCGATTTTGCAGCTGTACTTAGACAAAAATAGCACTTACTTAGTAAGGGGTGTAACAAACACATGTTTTAGCGATTGAAAAAAAATCAGGTTTGCCGTAAGGGTTCAGCGTTTTGTTCGTTTGGATATTTTAGTGAATGAAATAAAATTAACAAAAAACGGGAGAGGATATTGAAAAATCTTTTTTTTTCAATAGAAGTTCTATCAGAGGGCATTGTTATGACTAAAAAAGCATAGGAGTTCCTGTTTCCAATTCTCGTTTATGGAATTTTTTGGCAACTTGTAAAGTAAGGGTAAATCATCGTGTTCGAAACCTACTATTCGTGAATTTTCGTAGCGACCAGCAGTGGAGATATATAATGATTACGTTTGAAAACGACAAAAGGTATTCAAAAACTAAAACCGTGTAACGCAACAGATAAGTTGAATAATTGATTGCAAAGGAGCGAACGGAGTTTCCTCAAATAGTATTTAATTGACCAAATAGTTTTGTGTCTGTCTCTAATATAAGTCGTAACTGGATTGATAAATTTCCGCATTTTTATTCGACTTGTAATGAAATCTAATTGTGCACCTAAATGCGTGTCTGCGCTGTTCCAATGAGTTTCTGTCCGAATTTTCTACAAACCGACACAAATTGGAGACTTTCATTTTGGGTCATTTATAGTCTCTCAAGGTTTTAGGCCTTTACTCTTGCTAAAGGCATTTCGTGAGAAATGAAAATTTCATACAGGTTCTCATTGAGTGCTACAACTTTGCTATTAACAATATTTTGTCAGACCAGTCTTTTTCCGGCTATGAGCCAAAGCTTACAAATATCCAAAAAAGTTATTTCGCAAAATTTGGACTAAGTTGGCCTCTTGCTTGTACGTCATGAGTGATGGATTTATACGGTTACTTAACCGGTTAAACAAGTCGCTTCTTGTTTTAAACCTACATCGGGTGTATTATTACCACTTCGGAACGGTATATGCGCTAACGTTAAATTTTAGCAACAAAAATGTCAAGTTTTGTTAATCTTTCAAGTTAATAATTGTATATAGGAAGCAAAAGCCGGGTGCCCACTTCCTGGATTTTCCTGTAATTTCCGTGGATGTGCTATTCCTCCTGGAAATTTCACCATGGAATTTGAACATTTGCAAAGCACAAAACCGCATATGCTGGAATTTTTAGCAATAGACACTCTTTTTTCACCGAAAATGACATTTTTTGCGCACGTGTTGAGATTAAAAGTGTAAAAAAAATTCGGACTATGTGATGAAACCACCGCCATGGTCAAGGTGTAAAGTTTGCACAATTTAAGACGTCTGTATTCGATGAAAGAAGTGTAGAAAAATTATCACTATACTGAATTACACGTGAGCTGACAAAACACGTGAATTTGCTATTTGCATGGTAAAAATTTTCTGGAATTGAGACTCATCGAGCCGCGGTCATCCAGTAAAGCGGCTCTGTAGGTTTTCCCGGTGTGCGGAATATGATGAAAGTATTCCGCTCTCGTTACATGGATCCAAGACATGAAACGCCAAGAGCTTAGAGAGTATGAAATAACGTTTAAAATTGTAAGTGTGTGGAGCGAAGTGCTTAGTTTAATGCCACGATCACTGGCTTGGTTGTACAGCGATATTTAAGTTTTTGGGATTATTTCGGTAAATACCATGTACTCCAAAGTTAATACCTCTCGGTTCTACTCGCCGAGTCGGTTCTAATGATATCCATCATAGAAAACTTGTTCGATTTTTAGGCTCTAGGTCCCCCTTTGTAAATAGGGCCGGAAAATCGAAAAATTAAAAAATTGTTCTTGCGCAAATATGGAACGTTTGAAGTCAGCATGTTGCGCAGAGTTGTAATATGCAAATTCTTTTTTTAATTGTACTGATTTTTGAAGATTTGAGCCACCACTTAAATAGGACAGCGCCAAAATACCACACAATCTTCATATATATGTGGAACAAAATAAAAAATATGTTCTTCAGCTCTAGTCGAAAATTTTCATTAAAAAACACCTCAATCGGAATAAATTTAGAAACTCCCCTGTCATAAATTTCTGAATCCGCAACTGTATAAGAGCTCTGTAATTGACTGCCGTATTTTAGTAAATGAGTGTAGCGAAGCAGTTTGTTTGCTCCAGAGGAGGAAAACCGGCACCGTCTGTCGTTGCGTCGTACTCCTCAATAATTACTGGGCCGATTCTAAATGTTTTTGTTTGAAAGGCCTAATATCTTTCACTTGCAAGAGATATTAGTTTTTGTCAAAATTTGTTTTAGTTAATTAGCTATGCGTGTTATCCTAATTTTAGGATTTTAAGCAAAAAATTGCTTATTATTAAAGCTATTATTTTGGTGCATATACTACATCTCATTGTGTTGATTACGAATCTAATATTTATTGCTATTCGAGGATTGTAAAAACATCCTAATTAGTTAGTCAATTAGGTAATAAGTAATTAATTATTAATTAGCTAATTTTTGAAACATTTCAAAGAGCTCCAAAATGAAAAAATGCACACGGGGGTTTCGAAGTCGAATATGACATTTCTGAAGCTCTAAAACTTGGCCGTACATACCAATTAATTAATTAAATAGCTAATTAGTTTATTTTATGAACCTTTAAAATCATTACAATTTGCTTCGCTACCTTGTTGTAATTTATTACGTTTGCTAGTTTTTATGGAAAGTTGTGAGCTATGAATTTCCAAAGTTTCCGTCTTTGTGATCTCTGAAGCAAAAAATAAAAAGTTCCATCGTTTCGATATGTTCTGAAGATGGTCATAATGTTGATTTTAATGTATTGATTGCATATTATCTTTCAGGGACTTCGTTATACGTAGAGTAGCCATATTCACTCCGTTTCTCCTCAGTATGCCATTTCATAAGCTATTCCCTGTCCAATTTTTGTATCGTAAAGAGGTTATACATTAACCATTGAGACTGCGGTTTTGTAGTTGTTAATATTAAAATATTCAATATGTTATTACCAACACTTGCATTCTACTTACAGTTTCATTTGTCGAAGTTTTCCTTTGGTGCTTAGTGTTGGTGTTTGTATATGTCTAAACGAAGTTGAGGACAAATATGGAATTACATTTTTAATCTGTAAAATCCACATAGCTTTATTCCGATATGGTTCGTGGTAAAACTGCAGGCATTTCTGTATATATTGTACATAATGTAGGCGTTACTATACTTCTCACTTGCGTACAAATGCAAAGCTCAGAGTGGTGAAGGAAACTAAATTTAAAATTCTATATAAATCTGCATTACATAATATAATATATTATAATTGACGCTACAACTATTGGATCAGCATTGCTGGTTTCTCCAAACCAGCGGAAGGATGCGCCCTCTTCGCTTTTCAACTCCATCTCCCCCATTCAGCCGGCTGGTGCGTCCCCAC
This sequence comes from Trileptium ribeirensis, assembly GCA_030248225.1. Taxonomy (NCBI): domain Eukaryota; kingdom Metazoa; phylum Nematoda; class Enoplea; order Enoplida; family Thoracostomopsidae; genus Trileptium; species Trileptium ribeirensis. The sequence goes on from JASANE010013982.1 coordinate 58,111, forward strand.
AGTCCACGACGATACATCGATAAGCCATTAATGCGCAAAAACTATTAATGCACAGGGGCATATCTGGCAAGTTTAGAGCAGTTTCTTTTTGTTTGTTAAGACACATCATAACAAATTACTGGGCTCGTTAGCATCCATCAATATTCAATAAGCTCGGAATTTTCGGCGCATTTTTAATCTACCAAATTTTATCTTTAAATTTGATATAGTAAAACTAAAAAATATTAAATTTCTCACTTGGCAATATAAAATAAATACCGCATCAACATTTTTATCAATCAATGTGTTGTCGTTTCAGTCGGAATCTGGTCGATTGTTTATTGGTGGTCTGCCGCCGCATGCCAATCAACCACATATTCATGCTTACTTTCAGACGTTTGGACAGGTACGTAAATACTACGTGCAATGAGCTGATAATATTGTATTAGCGACAGATTTATAGTGCAATATCGTAATATCAGAGGATATGTGAAATATCTATTACGAGCTAGATTTTTTATGTCCTTTAAGCTGCTCAAGCTTGGAATGTGTAGGTTTTATATACAATATATTGTAATGTTAACTTCTTTAATCATCAACTTTAAATTCTGCTGTATTATTTCGAAATTCTGTTGTGTGCAAATATACTCGCACCAAACATGAATGAAATGGACAAATTAGTCACACACTTCCGAAGATAATGTATATATTTTGGTGTCGTATGCACTGATCCGGACCAGTCCGATCCATCCAGATCGACCAAGACGAAACTAAATTCGAGTCAATAACCATAAAGTTTGTTATCCAACCGTGTACCCAGTTAATTTAGCTTATTTTAGTAGTAATTTTGAGTTACGTTATGTTTTAGTGGCATATTGTAACGAATTACATTACAACTCAGAGTACCAAACTTAACTTGACAAATTCACCAATAACTCTCGTTAATAATTATTTTTAGTTCTGCAGTGAAAAGCATTTTAGAAACTTTAGCTGTATGAAAAATTGTATCACATTTTGGGAAAATATTCCCGAAAGATTTTGTTAGCTGCATTTTGTAAAATACAAACAGTCAGGTATATAAATGTGTACATAAACTACAATCTACCAAAATTTCCCAAGCCATATATATTTTGTATTTAAGACAATGCCATCGCTGGAATGTGACGTTAGCTGCGTAGTAAAATTGCTTATCCGTAAAAATCTCTAATTTTGTGAGCAAAACTATATGAACCATAATGTGGCCGATTCTGTCCTCTACAAAATGCTTCTCAAGCGTAGGAAATATTTGATTGAAACTCATTTAATATCTGTGGGCTGGAAGAAAATTTGTGGTTCTGGTCCGAACAGGTTCAACGGTGTATCGTTCCAGCTGCCCGGATCGAGAAATTTAAAGCATGGTTCGGTCCGCGGTTACCGCAAATCATAAAGGCATTCATTGGCTTCTTAAAATGTATAATTTTGCTAGATGCAGTGTTACAGATTAGTTTAAAATTAAAATTATGTATTTATTAGGAGTTGCTTTGCATAAGAGAAACACCAAAATAATGTCTGAATTATGAAATAATGATCTGAAAATAGTATTTTAGCTGTTTCGATTGCCTTTTATGGTCAATCACTGGTGTTCGTTTATATTATTATTGCAGGTAGTGTCCACTCAACTTAAAACAAATAGTGCGGGCGAATGCTTGGGGTATGGTTACGTTCAAATGCTTCGTGCTGAGGATGTTCACAAAATCCTTTCCGGAGGGCCACATTTCGTTGATGATGCTCCCATTGATGTCAAACCCTACCTAAAAATTGATGTAATTACAGTAATTGTGTTGGTTGTCATTACAGTAATTATACGTATTGGTTGTCATTACGTATGACCGTTATATCAAAATAGATCTATTGCACAGCTTTCACCAAATGCATCATTTGGTGATTGGTGGAAGCTTGCTGTTTAGTTACAGCGCATTTTCAGTATTATAGAATAGGCAGTTCGGTTCACTATAAGCGCAAGTGTTTTAAGAACCTTAACCGCCGTGTCACAACACTAGCAAAATTCCTTCGATGAAGAGAAAAGGCGATTTTGAAGCAAATTTTGGTAAAATTTACGGAATTTATGGCTCCAGGACGACATTCTAATACAAATTTCTATCAAATTTTATGCCGAGTGGAAACAAAAAATTGTCAAGAGGTGATGAACTGCGGAACCGAAAATTTTGCCAGGGTTTTTGCCAGTCTGCACTTGAAAATGTTAGCCCCCCAATTTGGGGCGCCCAGGTAAAACACATATACAACACTGAATGTTTTTCAATGACATACTGTAAACGATTAACTAGTTGCATTATAGTATGTATTTTGCTGGCGTCTGTATTCATTGTGAACTTATACGTCTAAGAATAGTTGTCAAATTGAGTGTTTTTCAGTGTAAATCCTTAAAATGAGAAGCAAATCGCTTCTGCATAATGCTGTCTTGTTTTAGAAATAAATATTATAGTTTTGTCATCTATTCCTTAATAATTTGTCATTCAATACTTGTCTTATTTAGCAAAACAAAAAGCGAACCTTACTTGCTGTGTTTGTTGTGGATAGGGTGACCTAAATTTAGCCTGTGACTTGATAAACTTTTGTAAAGTCTACAGCTTAAAATTTGTGCATTGTAGCAACGCAATGGGTTTGGATGTATATGGCACATTTAAGTTTCGGATCCACAGTATTTCGAATACTGGGTGTGAAGTTGAGGGCCCCTGTTCATTTTCGCAGATACATTAATAAATTTTGTTACATAATACTGTCAACGTTACGTATTTTTAACTGCTTACAGTAGTTGCAGTACAACTATCTTTAATACAGTGTTTTATCATTAGAAATAGGTAAATTTGTAAATTTTGGATTCAGAGAAACATGGGAGTTTTCGGCATGAGGAGGACAAACATTCTGGGGGTTTGGAAAAGTGTGGCGGTACCTGCTTACCTTGTGGACATACCAGTATATCGCACGGTTGTTTATGTATTACTCGCACATTTTGCAAGGGTTAGTCGAGCAATTGCTCCGCCTAACTTAGTATCTAGTGCACAGGCCTCGTAATCAAATTTGTACAGTCGAATGGTTTTGGTTTCAATCTCGCGTCAAAAGGTTGGTCGGCATAAAAGTTTTTATATATACTGTATTTTATTTCTTCAGGAAAACTGCAAAATATTTGTCGGTGGATTACACTTGTCAACAACCAACGAAAGCTTGGTCAACTATTTTTCGAAGTTTGGTCAGGTAAGATTTATGTTATGATTCACAGATGACTCTTCTCTGATTAATTTTTATCCATTTGCTTCTCGGTTGTAAGCTCTTTATTTCATTAACAGCCGCTTGCTTCTCCGTTATGTGTAAAATATGGTCATGGTGCGTAACCCGTGGTAGACCCGGGGCAAACCGATGGCTTCCATATCATATTCAGTGTTTTTCAATATAACGTGCTGATATAATTAACAAATTATATACCTACTTCTTAGACGTTAATGATACGTCTGGCAATTGAGGTCAAACATAAATAATTTATCGATTTTTGACCGCCATAAGGAGTTTTGGAAAATGTAGATTCCTTGATATCCGAAAGAGTATGGGGAGGGAAAGACTAAAAATTTGTAGCGGCCATTGATCTATTGCACAGAATGTCTGGGTAATAATACTCCAACTTAGCAAGTTTTGTACCATTATTGTAGCTAATAGTACTCCAATTTAGCAAGTTTTGTACATTGTCCCAAGAATCAAGTGTTTCGGATAAATCTCAACAATTCTATAATATTGGACGTGATAGTCTATTCATGCATGGCAAGAAATTCTGCAAAATGTTGAGTCATATTTTGTCCTAATACAATTGTACTACATTATGCCGATGCGCCGTTCGCTATTGAACGGATCAACGTATAATCATTAAAACAACTCCAAATATATACAGCAGTGTTGATCTGAAATAATCCTAATGGGCTCATCCACACACAATATTATTTGATTTCGCAAGCGTTCTGTAAGCCAGGTGCCAGGGACATAGCGTTACTGCTGTCTGCTTCAAAGCACTTTTTTCTACGCTTCATTGAAACTACACTGCTCTTCAGAAACGCCTAGTTCTGAAAACTTCGAACGGGTATTGAATAAAATTAGAGCACAATATGAATATTTTCGAATTCGAACGAACGAAAACCACACATTCTTACCGAGTACTATGCATCTTTAAAACTATAATTTAGTTTGTGATTATGTGATATAGGTATTGTTTTTAGGTCTCTGAAGGCTCCATTCGCCTTGATCAAGCTACACGGCGGTCGCGGGGATTTGGTTTTGTAACATTTTCCGATGTAGCAACTACAGATGCGGTGCTCGCTACTGAACGACACGCGATCGACGGGAAATCGGTTGAGGTAAAACGAGTAGAGAAAGGTGGAGCGGGCGGAGCTCGTGCAGCGGCATTGGCAACTCAGTCTGGTAGTCGTGGTTCCGCTCTTGGCCGTGGAGGTCGGGCGTCTCCATTTGGTCAGTCACGGGGTGGCAGAGGCGGCGTCCGGTTTCCGTTTGGCATAGACAGACGATGGCCAGATACATTTGGTGGAAACGATGCTTTGGGTTCCGGTGGTAGTGGTTTTAGTAATAACCTTGGTTTCGATAATGGTCTAAATAGATGCGCTGGTTCTGGCGAGCGTATGAGCAGAGATTTCGAAAGCAGTGCCTTCGGCGGCATGGTATGTGGTGAACATTCTAATGTTGGCGTATTATCTTGTTGGTGTTTATTTTGCGCAACTTTTGTTTTTATATGTAGTGTGGGACGCTAGGTCTACATAATGTACATACATTCGTTTTTTCCAGTGCGACCACTATGATTAATACGACACAACATCGGTTTTTACGCAAATTGATCATTATTCATTTAAAGATGATATTGATAATTGTAGAAGGTCCAGCGAATCATTTTGGATTGGAGTCTTAAAACTAAAATGTCTTAAGGTTTAAATGACAAATTTGCTGAAGTAGATATCAATAATTGGTTTACCATGTATAATTTGAAAAATATTAAGGATTTCCTGAGTTTTTATATTAATAAAAGGAAAAATAGAGACCCGAAACGAAACATTAGAGGCAGAACTGGCCTTTATTTATTCACATACATAAGAAAAATTAGTTCATATAGTTCTGCATAATTAAATAATATATACTACATAAAATTACATATTAGCTGTACAACTAGGCAGGCAATTTCAAAAACGATATTGAACTCCAGTGAACGGGACATTAATGATTTGGCATTAAGATTGTTGAATACTAAGCATGGTATTTCCTCTAATTATATTGAATTTTGATATTCGATCTGTTCTGTTGCTTTAGCGAGCAAAAAATTAGCCAAATTTCAAACTAAAGGTAATAAACAATATTTGGTTGTTCGTTTCAAAACAATGTTTACGACGCCGTCAAGATTGTTAGGATTTTGAGATCGGCAGAAATTTTCGAGCAATGACCTAACTACATTAAATTGGACAGAAAACTTACAAAATTTATTACACCTTCCATTGCCAGTAAATACAATATGCCCGTTAGTTCTAATTTTTCAGTTGTAGAAAACCTATTCTTAGTCCAAATTTCGCATATCGATATGACTGTATGTGTAAAGAAAGCAAGTTAATCAATTCTCAACGTAGACATTGTTTGTGGAGATCTTAAAATAATATAATGATAATAAACTTCGAGCTGTTTTTGAAATGGGACCGAAACTTCGATTAGATCAGAATCCTGTTATGACTAATTTAAAAACAACAAATACGATTTTGATGCATATTACAACAAATTAATTGCTAACACTAATATACGACTCGAACATATCGATAAGTGGACCAACTGAACTGTTACTGCAATTACCAATTCTGCCAAACTTTTATTAGCGCGAGAACGATGTCACAATCCTAGGCCTTTCGTTGACCCTAAGAATAATTTATTGTTAACCTATTTAAAAGAAAAGTTCGTTATTGCTGTAAGTGAAAAGGCAAGTCAGAATTATTTCTTTATATGAAAAAAACTACTTGGAACAAATAAAAGGTGAGCTATCAACAGTAGTTAACAACAGAAACATTTATCAGAGTGTTAATCTTGTCCCGTAAGTATTTTCTAGCATTTAAGACGTTCAGTGGTACAATTTATTTCATTTGAACTTTCTAATAATGATTTGCCCTTCATACAGGTTATACCATAATTCCACATATCTTTTATTACATTTAGAACAATCGTTAGTAGCAGGAAAGCCATTACTAAAAGACTTTTCCAAGAGCAACGCTAGGGTCAGTTTCTGGACTCATAGTAAAAAATCTGAGTAACAATTTTATTCCGACGAGGAAGAAATAAAAGGAATGATAGTAGCAGTGATTAAGGGCATTGACTTTACTTTTGGTGAATAGATAGATTCAAAAAAAATATGCAAATGCATCTTGAATGTTTTTTGCAAGTGTCTTGCATTTGGGCAAAAGTAACCCATATTTCGAGTACTACTTACTAGGAAACAAAATTCCGTCCCTCAGCACCTGCAAAGACTTAGGTGTTATGATAAGAAGTGATCTCAAATCTTAAGCACACTGCAATTACGTCGTTTTTAAAACCTATCGCGTCATTAATATGTTATTCCGCTGTTTTTTAAACTGTGACATTGACGCTTTGTTGCGTTCATATTTTGCATACGTTCGTCCTATTGTCGAATACAGTAGCGTGGTTTGGTCTCCTTGCTACTTATCTGATATTGATAAATTAGAAAAAGTTCAACGTTATTTTGCACGTAGATTAACAGCGCGTGCACACCTCTGTCGCATGTCTTACGCTGAAAGATTAAAATACTTCAATCTAGAACCTCTTGAACTAAGACGGCTAAAATACGACCTTGTAATGGTTTTTAAGTGCCTTAGTAATGAAATACACTCGTGTCAAGATCTATTTATGTTATCTCCCAATATTAACACGCGCGGACATCATAAAAAGCTTATTAAGCCTAAATTTCGCTCTAACACACTCAAGCACAGTTTTGCTGTTAGAATAGTGGATGTATGGAACCAATTGCCTCAGTATGCTGGAACATAACCGCTGATTGAAGCTGCAAACAGTAGTAAATTCAAACATGCTTTAGACTCCATCGACTTGAGTAAGTATCTCAATTTTAGCAGAAACCTATAAATAAGTGATATTTGCTCCCATTCTGGTTTTTCTTTTCTAAACATATCAAATTGTATAGTGTCTTGGAATCTATTTCAATCTGTATGTTATTCTAAAATATTCACGAAATACGGACAGATATAAGAGGCGAGGACTTAACCCCCTCCCCATTCTGCCGTTATCTTATTCACTTCCTAGTTCAGCCATATTATTATTTTTACAAAATATCTAGCAGTGTTCTGTGAACGTTAGTAAGCAAGCTGTGCGGACGGCGTTTAATGAATATTCATTCTCGAGCCGTATGAACGCGTTTCAGAAGCAGAACACTGCAGTAAATGTAAAGTCTCGTATGTACCAATAGGATCTGAATAAAATTTGTATTGTATTGTATTGAATGCAAAAATTTTTCGTACTCAAAACTGCATTTCCGCAATGTCCTTCTGTAGTACACCAAACTTAACACATCATATTAACACACAGCACCGTACTAAATTGAAAACAGTGCACCATTTATCCACCGCTATGACCAACGACATGACATCTCTCCAGTCTATTAAGTAAATAAATGCATTTTTCAAAGCAAAACCATTGCCTCATCGCATTACCTCGGTATTTCATTATTAGTGTAAGAGCATTTTTCCCCATAACCCTGCTTCACATACCCAATTAATCCTGCTTCACATACCCAATTAATCCTGCTTCACATAACCCAATTAAACCTGCTTTACGTTACCTAACCAATAACATTTTTGTCAGAGGTTACTTTTTCCATGCTCGTAAAGGTCATTTTCCGTAATGTTTTCGCAGATTTGGTCATTAAGAAAGAAATAAAATTTTTTATGCTTTTAAAATAGGCTGAAAATAGGTGCTATGATGACTGATAATATAGCGGTTTTGTTATTTTGGTCTTTATTAGCTTCTAACAGAGCTTCAAGAAACTAAAACATTTTACGTGGCGTTCGCTGTCATTACTGCAGTTTTGATGCCTTCAATTACTCATCTCTCAAACTGCGTTACGCTGATTGTAACTGCTCCTGGATTGGCGTACAGTGTTCGCCAAAATAGCTATAGTGTACTGAACCAACGAAACAGAATCAGAAATCGAGTAAAAAATACCTATCCGACGAACTTCAAAATTTACTAAAACACGCAAAAGTTTCGAAAGATGTATGAAATTATTGAAACAGGGTCGGTCAAACGTCTAAAGAGGGCCTTTCATTTCTATTCTGTTAGCCGCATGAGTAACTAAGTACTCGCCATAAATAACTTGCGATCACTCGCTGCTGTTATTATAATAACACTGCTCACGCGATGATCGCTTGGTCGAACGGCTATATACAGTTATTTATGGCACTTATTGTCGTACATAGATAGATTTATTGCCGCAAACTCATTTACAACTGCGTATGTAGCAAAACGGAAGCTTATCAGACGTGTTGTCAACTTCGCTTACAGGAAAATTTGAACTACTTGGAATAGCGACAGCACATCAGAGAAAGTGTTCGAGCCACACCATACGGCTTTGAGGGTAATTTTCTCGTTAGCCCAGACTATCGCGGATATTACTGCAGTCAACTTCTTCATTATTGTGTATGTATCACGCGTCAGTTATACCTTTTATATGCACATACGGTATTACCTTTATCGCTAATTTCCGCACTAATGTAGTTTTATAGCTACGATTATTACATAAAAACGTATTGTATAAAGTACGAATTTTTTGCTTGTAATACTATTGTACTATCAACATTTCAATGGCTCAGAGCTCCACAATATTGTTTTGGAATGCATTATGAAAAATTCATTTGGTTAATTCATGGTTACTAAAGATGATGACTAGCGGGTTTTCATTTGCCAAATATGGTAATATATTATATACTTTGTTTTATATCATTTCAGCACAGTGCATCACCGATCGACACACCCAAGCCTGTACCACCACCAGTAGATAATAACGCAAAAGTCGAGCACAAAATTAAAGTGACGGGAATTTCACAACATTCTACTGAAGAAACGCTGCGCAATTTCTTTTCACAATTTGGCGAGGTGTGTAAATGCCATTTAAGCATGCTGCTTTGCTATCTAATTTTACTTTAATTTAAAGCCAACGCGAGTTGTTTTGATAAAATATGTCTGTATTGTGTTAAAGTGAATCCTCGTAAACAAGAAACAGCCAATTTTATTTTCGATCATGTCTTAGGCAATAAATGTATCGCGCAGTTGGTAAAACTTTAGTTGTATTAATATTTCTTTCATTCCTCTAAAACGATGGTTCATTAGACTGCGAGCGGATGGATGTTTTACAAGTATAGCGCCTTAGCACAATGTTGCTGTATAAGCATCGTTGCTGTAATTTCGAACCAAACCTTCAGTAAGCTTAGCTTTAGGTTTTTTGCACGTTTGTAACACTAATTATGCATTTTTTTCTGAATATCATTATATTACGCATTTTATACATTAATTTTGTGTATTGAATTTGGAGATGTAGAAGCGCTAGCTTCGGAATCGCAGAATTCTCACTAGACCGCACTATGATGAAAAAGATGGGCGTCCGTTTATTTTTTCTTTGTGAACAGGATTTCGTTATCTCAACGTAAACCGATATGAAAGCTGCAATATTCTAGATGTGACTTTTGGAGGTTTTATTCCGATTCGACACACCCAGGTCCCACCACAGAGTGTCAAAGGAAGTATTGGGTAAAATGTTTCATTTTTGCTCATAACTCGGCAACCCTTGAGCGGATTTGAATCATTTTGATATCGAAATATGTGTCCTATGAAGCTTTATTTATCGGTATATAAACTGTTTTGGTCGGATCATTATGGGGTATGGGGAAATTTAGCAAATGGCCAAATTTCCAAAATTTTGGTGAAAATTTGTCGAGGGGTAGCTATGTAACCACTGAAGCTATTCGAACAAAATTTGGTGTATGGATAGACTATGGGGCTACCTGAAAGTTGCCGACAGATTTGATGTAGGACCCTTAGGTCAATTGGCATTTGAGGCCAAAGTTGGGCCCGACGCCATATATAGTCATTTGTGACATTATTACTTCTAACAGTACATTAATAGATTTGTGGCTCAAAATAAGTTCGTATAGGGTTTCGTGGGTGCTGATTTCAAATCTTCACTGCATTTAAACGTATCTTTTCGTATAGAGGTAGTTATATCAATGGTTGACACAAGGCGAGTGGTGCGAAAGGCATGAATGTCATGCGTTTTGTAGCAAATTATGTTAAGATTCTTATTTACATAGATTCCATACAAATGTTCACGATTCGTAAGCAGTCCTGGGGGTAGAGTTAGCCCTCTTAGGGTGCTTATTAGACATCTGACTGTCAGTTTTGCTGCATTTATTCATTATTGAACATCAGATCAATAAATATTTTTTGGTGAGTTACATCTTTGTTTCGTAACAGGAATATATTTTTAATGAGTTGTTACACTTATGTTAACTTTACAGTTTCTCATTTCTCCGAATTCATACACTTGGCATGTCACCAAGATTCTATTTTATGTACTTGAAACAGGTCGAGCGGAGTTTCTCTTCAGCACTAAGGAGAAAGATCGTGAAAATTTATTCTCTATCGGAGTCACGCATAAACCACCTACGGATTTATGGATTTCGACAAACATTTTGTCCAATAGCAAAGACGATGTGACGGGCCCTTTAGTTGAACGTTAAGAGCTCCGACTCCATTTTCCATCTCCAAAAGTGCCAAAAACTTATTTTTAAGGCTTCTTTGCAAGATCTGCCAGACGGGTAACAGTGTTTCACAACCCATATCTCGCGACACAAGCTTCGCCTAAAAATATAGACCACTATTAGATGTGCTAAGTTGACCATATCTTTCCTTGCGGACTGTTCCCTCGGCTGCTGGAGACCCGACTATTCCGTTCACCTTTGGCCAGAAATATGGATTTCTTAAATTTCGGCATGTTATTGCATGTTTGTGATTTCCAGCGAGTGTGTATAAGGTTACGAATTATGCTGAATACAGCGGGTTTTATAATCGAGAGTTCAATTATATGTGTTATTTTTTCAGGGTTTCAAGGATGTGACGGTATATAAACTCGATTTCCAGAATTGGTTATGTTTTCGTGCAGGACATAAAGAATAATTGTCTATATAGTTTTTTAAAGGATGTATGCCGAATGGTTACCTACAACAGGCCGTCAAGAATATCTCATGCTGTTTCAGATTATTTTAATGGGTTTAGGGTGCCGAGCCCGATTCCCAATATGCTTTCAAGGCATTATATATTGCGTACAGAGCATGAAGAAAAGAATCATAATCTTTATAGGTTCTTTGGTACGCGGCATACAATGGTTTCGTTACTAGAGTACAGCTTCAGCAGTTTCATGCCTTTTCAGATGTTTTCAATGAATTTTTGTTCGATGAGCCCTATTTGCGCAATATAATTTGTCTTCAGTTCGGTATGTGTTGTGCGCAGAGCATCAAATGATTCCGCTATACGTTTTTCGGTTACGCTGCGTGCTATCATTTGGTTGTATACAGTACAGAATGAATATTTCATATATACCTTTTCAGCGCTTTTTAATAGGTTTTAAACAAAGTTTCCAATTTCTAGAATATAATCTGTCCTCAGCCGTTTAATTACACATTGCCTTCAGGGTATTGACAACGGTATGCATAGGTTTTTCGGTACGTTGAATACAGTGGTGTGGTTATCTAGAATCCAACACGACTGTACCATAACTTTTCATGGAGTTTCAGTGCGTTTGAGATCGCTCGTCAGCAAAACCCGATTTACCGAATTTTGTATGTCGTCATTACTTGCTTGGTTACGCGTAGTTTTCTGCGCTTTCAGACAAGCGATCGTGTTTTGCGACAAGAAAGTAGATTCAAAACCCCGGTTTCACCACCCCTCATCCTCCCAGCCCAAATACTTACCCCGGTTTTACCCCCTCCTCCCGGAGGTGTTTCGAGGTAGGAGGGGTGGAAGGTAGGGAGGGTGAGCCGGGGTTGCGATTACTACTGCAAAAATATTTCATCCATGCCAAAGGAATCATCAGATGGCTTTCTGTATAAATACAGTGGCTGCCATTATATATTTTTTGTTTTTTGTTAATTTTATTTGTATTGCAAACAAATATACACAAACAATATACATAGACGCATACAAATATACATAGATAATACATATATATGAAACAATTATACATGATTACAGTTTGTTCCAATAAACCTCTCTACTACCATTAATGTTTAGTTGTGCTGTATACTCACCCATTGCAAAAATAACAATTGCTTCAGAAAGAACACTTGTAAAATCGATTGAAAGTCTAATTTGTCCATCAGGGGGGTTAGAAAGATAGTTACAATCACTGCGTGATCTCTGCTTAAATCCATACAAATCATTTGGTATCCTGCACCAACCATAAAACTTTCTCTACTTAGTCCTATGTTATCTGTTCTACCATTCAATCCATATAGAGTATTATAAAATAATTTCATATAATTACCAGATTTAGATGCAAGAGATACATTGAAAGGGTATCTATCATCATTCATAAACACCGTAAAGTTATCCATGTTTGGCATACTGAATTTAAATGGATTTAATTTTGGTGATCCTGCATATGCTTCTTGAGTTATTCCCCAAATATATATATATATTGTGCGAGGTTGACTTCCATCGAAAATTGTCCAGTCTACATTTTGAAGTCTCTTATTTACCGACAGAGTTTGCAATTTATATCTCAAAGCGGGGAATCTAATTCCACTACTGTTCAAAATACGATCTTGATAATCTAGCGCCTGCTTTATAAGCTTCACTTTGGGTACATATAATTTAAAATCATTAATTCTAACAACAAAATTATCTTTTGAATCGTATATATACAAGAATAAGCGGTGCTGCACTTCGTGTAAATTTAAATTCCAGTTTGCTTTTTTCAGGTAAATACTTTGGTGTCAATTGTGCATCTATACAAACTGGAAAGTAAAGTTCGCATTTTTGTGACATAGTTACATAAGTTGATCTGTTGATAAATCCTTTATCTACCATGTCATCAAACTGGAAAGCTTGATCTGTTTCATAAAGTGCCCCTGACAAATATTGCTTGCGTCTCTTAACACTCATTTGCAGCATGTATAATACATACATCATCCACGGGTAATGTTTTTGATTATATGTTATGGGTTCACCATTTATCTTAATTTCAACAGAAGAGAATAATGCATACCCAAATAAATTACATGGAGCAAGGTTTAGTTCAGTTTTTATCAAAGTACCATCTGATTTCATAATTTGAAAATGAATATAGGCAAATATTTGTGACATATCAATTAAATCAAACACACTTTCACTTATTTTGAATCGTATAGGATCATCACTGGCACTGCTGGGTAAAGTGATTTCACAGGCTACTTCGACCAACTGCGTAGACACTATTTCTTATTGCACGGGGTAATCATCACCCCACCAGTTCAGCTTTTCAACGCCGCACACGTTTGCCATTCCGTTTTTTGCTTTTCACAGTGTTGTTCTTTTTAAGACTTTTTCTTTTTTTCGGCTTGATAAATTTCTTTTTCGTTGTAGTTTTTAATGCAACTGCACTCAAAAGGTTTGATGAATTAAAACAAAGAGGTAATACCATTTTGATTGTTTTAATATTTATATAAAATTTATAATTTTTAAGAACTTTATGAAAACCACAATCGAATTATCATTTTAGCATCAGGGATCAAATCACACTCTGTTAAATTCGCAATCCACAACTTCAAATCTAAAAATTTTAAACATGCAGTCGTTGAGCTTATATTTAACTGTATTTAGAACCCCGGTATCCGAAATGGTATGTAGCAATGGTTTACTCTTGCCATTTACTAACCGGTCGTGAATGAAGGAACTCAATATAAACTTTGGCTTACCAGATTCTAAGTTAATATAATTACTCCCATCATGCCTACCATTTTTTTAAATCTTGTGTTGGGAAACCGAACAATGTTTGTATCTCTTTATGCAGCTTTATTTCTGCTTTACCAACACAGCAAATGGTAACATGGTAATGAGCGGTAACTGCAAACATAATATTCGAAGTTAAGGTATTTAACACAGAAATGAGATTATCTACGGTGTAGTAACCCTTCTGAAGTATAAATTCATCCCATGAGGTATCATCCATATATTCGATCTTATTTTCTTCCATATTAACAAATCTGTTGGGAACACTCACGTGTAAAACCTCAACGTTTGTAGCACAAAATGCTGTAGGAAGTTCTATTACAGGTTCATTCAAATTACAAACGATAACCATTTCCATATTTATTCGTTTCTTTTATAATTTTTTACAATTGTACCTTTTAAGAGTATCATATATATGCCGTGCACATTCATGAAAATGAGATACACATTTACACCCAGTTATTACTATGTTTCCAGTACCATAAATTAGAGCTGAACAATTGACGATTCTCAACTTCATAGCATTGTGTAGTTCGGTTTCATACATTACGAAATATTTTGGCCTTAGCTCATCGTATAAGGAGGGTAAGTCAAATCTAAGATTAGTTCGCAAGAGACCTACAACGTTTTTTATGTTATAGGATTCTGCATTAATGTTTTTATATTCTAAGCTTGCCAAAATGTTGCAAACCTTATTTAAAAAAGTTTAATCTCAGATTCTGACCTAAGCCCTACTAAAACGGTTTTACCATTAGAAAATAACAACAATGTGCCTCTAGGTTTAAATTTCCAAATACCACCATTGAATTTCATCATATCGTATTCAAAGTTTTCAATCTTGCAGGATAAATGTTTTAAATCGATGTTGCGACCGATGTTCCATATTACCGTCATATTTGTTACTTCTCCTCGTTGCGTATTTCCATCCAAAGCCGTCCTAAATTGTTGTACCCTTTCCACTCCGCGATGTTTGTGCTCGCCCTTTCGTGTATGCTTTTTCCAATCCCCCAATATAAATCCCATTCAGGCGCTTCTGCTATTATAGCGTCCTCTGTTCCAATGAGTGCTGCGCGCACATGAGGCAATTGCTGAAACTTTGAACTCAGTGCAGTCTTCATTGTGATCAATGCGATATTGTTCGCCAACCATTTCTCGTTATCGAAATTTTTAATTTGCCTTCCTAGTCTTTTCTGTTGCGACGGTTTATACGTTTGCATAATCAAATCATACGACTCGTTGTCGTTGAAGAATCGCGCCTTTTCGCTTTGATACCACTGTTCAACGCAATTGTATCGTATACTGTTTATAGTTATTTGACCAATATTGAAGTTGCTGAAGACACTCCACCCGGATCGAAATAGTACAAGACGAGTACCGTCGGTGCTAGTACAATATTTTGTATGTTCCATAATACAACCGATTCGATAAATGAAAAGCTAACTGATGTAGATTCAAGATTTTATCGTTTTATATAGCTTTTTGATCATAAAATATAATTAATTTTTAACAAAGTAAACAATAACTAATACAGATTTTTCCAGTGCCGAGTTCTCATAGTGATATCACGTTTTCTACTCCTCTCAGAAGTTGATATGGGAACATTTCTTTTCCCCCTACCGAAAGCAGATGACGGGACACCAGTAAGTAGCAATTGAAATTTTTCGGAATCCAGTGGACGAGGGGGTGAAAAATTAACATCGGAAATATAATACTTTACCAAATCAAAAATATTTGAACCGACAGTTTGGTCTGGATAAATAACTTGGTTATTGTCATTTAAATTTAAATCTTTAATGTTACTTAACATTAACTTTGCTTTACTTCGCAAATTTTTTGGAAACAGTAATACTATGTCAGGTTTATCGGCTTTGTTGTCATAAACTGAAACGTCGTTTTTCATGGACTCAACCTTGTCTTGTAATCCTCCGTTTTTAATTATATCCAACCAACTCACAGGGACAACTGCCATTTTACGTGCCATAATGCTTTTCGAAGAACTTTGCTAAAAACTTTACTATTACAGGTTTCAATAGTTTACGCTTTTTCGAATTTGATAATCTTTTACTAGCAATGTTTTTAAGAACATTTCGTCTTGCTTTTGCTTGAGGCAAAGCGTTATATGCTATTTCTGACAGCGCGCGGATTAGGGAGATGGGTGCTACTTTGATAACAGCCGATATTACCTGAGAGGAACTTTCGTTTAGAAACTTCAAAGATGTGATATTTTTATCTATTGTAGCAGACATTATCACTAAATTTCTTGTACGTCTGATCTTTTTAAGAATATATGAAAAGCTGTTTATCATCGGGAAAAATGTTTTGCCTTACTCTGAGTATGTTCTCCGTGCCGGGTTTAAGGTCTAAAAATAGATAGCCATATTTTTCTTTTACAGCCTGCTCAAACGCACTAGATAGGAATGTAGGTTTGGAAGGCCACATTTGTCTACCTAAGGTATTAATCATAGACTGATCGCGGAAATTTGGGAACAGAACCATATATTGAGCGTTTCTGGTGATTGTTCGCATATATTTACCCTCGTGGTATAAATTCTGCGTTACAAAAATTGTACTAAATTTGTTATGTCGCATGCGTGAAAATGCAGCAGCTAATTTTTTATCGCTCGCCGCCTCTATCATTAAGTCATCTAGTATACAAACCGTGTGCCCATTGTTTACGGGAAAATCACTTGGAATCCCTTCGTAAAGTTCTAGATTAGGAATTTCTGCAATCATTTTTTGGTATATATCTTGAAATATACTGTAACAATATAAAATGTTATCAACGTTTTGATCAAAAAGATTATGTTTCAACAAACGATATATCCAATGCGTTTTACCACAACCAGTCTGTCCGCTTACCACACATGTAAACGGTAATTCCAAGGGTAGTGTTATTATTTCATCAGATTTTTCAGGTAGAATGTCAACATCTCTTTCACAAAATGTCGTCTGCGTGCTTTGTTCTGCTCGACAAGTTTTTTATGTCGATGTAAATGTTGACGAGAAGTATAATCTCGCTCACACTTATCACAAATATACCCCATAATTCATCCTCAGCTATCTATTTCGTACCTTTTAAGACTTCACTTGAGATGATTACATCTCATTAACATCAGCACTCAAATTTTAATCCAGTTCTGTATCCCTTATTGTCGTTATATATATCATCATACCAATCCACTCCTTAATTTGAATCAATCATTAGCTCTAAACTAGATATCTCTGTACCCCTGTGTACCCCTAATTTTGCCTTTGTAGCCTTAATCTTATGCTTCTTCGTACCCATGGGTACCGCATTTACGTACCCCGTTGTACCCCTAATTTTGGTTTAACCACCTTGGTTTGTACCCTTACGTACCCATTCATATGCTTAATTTGTACACAAGTGTACCCCAAACATGCGTCTTCACGTCCATGTATAGATCCCCATTTTCGCTCATACCGTCTTCCTGATTACCTCATCTTTTTTATATTTAACTGCTTATTTTTATTTATATCGTTTCTAAATCCTTCTTATTTATCCATGAATTCATAGACTGTGGATAACCTAGCCATTTTACAAAGTATTCAGTACCCTTGCTTCCTCTTCGTTTACTTATAATCTTCTCTATTTTGAATAGGTTGTTGAGAAGTTGTACCTTTTGCAGCTCCTGAGCTTAAAATCTACCCAATATTTTTTCTTTATTTGCATCTTCAATTTCATACACAGGAGGGTCAAATGGTAACTGGTGATCACCCTAAATAGTTCCTGAGACCAAAGTTGGTTAAACCCTCTTTGAAACCGTAACCTTTCTAGGGAAACACGAACAGTGTCGCCAAGTTGGAATTTATAACGTACATCAACGTCATGACTTGGCCTAATCTCATCTTCATTTAAAGGAGAAACTGCACGGGGACTGAAACTATACCTATTTTCTGTGTTGTTGTAGCTGTCAACCAAACTTTGAAGATTGTTAATGTAGCAATGAGAATTCTCTGCAGTTAATAACTTGTATATCTTGGACTTTAGAGTACAAATAAAGCGTTCAGCAATGCCTGCTTTTGTTTCTTTGTTCTTTGTGGTGTATGCATTAATACCTTCGCTTTTGCAGTATTCCTTGACTAAGCTGTTCACAAACTTTTTACCACTATCAGTCTGGAAGTTTTCAGGTTTATATTTCACAAAAACTGTCTTTAAGGCGTCTAACACGGTTGCAGCTTTTTTGTTTTTTAACGGAACGACCCATGCAAATTTTGAAAAGCAATCAATAACTACTAAAAGATACTTAATGCCATCGCTATGAGCTGATAGTTGTGACATGTCACTTAAATCTGCTTGAAAACCATCCCCTAACCCTTTTACTAGTGTACGGCGTCGGCGAAATTTAAGTCTTCGTGGTTAAGGAATTTCTCCTGACCCTCCACCCACCCCGAACATCTTTCAACGTTGCCTTAACACCACGCTTGCGACTGCTTTGTAAAGTTTATGGGCAGTTGAAAAACCTGCTACATTGGTGGTATCATAATATATCTTCTTCAACTGGTCATCCATATTACCTCAAATTAAAAATGGTGGTTCTCTTTTAAGAATATCACACGATTTTCTTTTAAGAAATACAGTTAGTAGTTAATACTTTCTAACGTATGATTATCAATTAATTCTTCTTTACTTCTCCCCACTCCTTAACCAACAAATTCAGAAAAATCTTCATCAATCTCACAGTTTCCTTATGCATAAGACGATACTCCATCGCTTTGAATGTATCGTTTATCATCATACGCAGACAAGCTTAGCTTATTCAGAGAAACTGTGTTTAACACATGCATGTTGCATCTTATTAGGTTCATTGTATGTCGCATATTTGTTCTTTCAAGCAGGGTGTTAATATATCCATTATGCCTAATATCACTTTTCACATTTGCTTTTTTAATTCCCTTCGCGCGTCTTTTCTCTGTACCGTCTTTCATCAGTATGCTATACATCTTTGACCCTAATCCAACAAATTCAACAATTGGCTTTCCAGCCGTTTCATCCTTCATCTTTCCAAGCACCTTTTTATTAGCTGTTGAATAAAGTTCGTGGTCGGTTGGATAATCGCTTGTGTCAACGTAGCCGTCGTTCATGAGCATGTCACTATAAATATCAGCTGTGTCTACGGAATAGCACAGTGAGTCTGTATCTGTGAGCAAAAGTTTGCACCTAATACTATAGACACGTTTCATGTAATTATAGTGAAAGTCATACATAAGGAACTTCGACAGATCCAACACAGTAAATCCAATATATATTGTCTTACACAGTTTGGCTGATTTGCGATGCATCTTTATTGCTACAAGATCTGTGTTGCAGATAGAAGACATGTTATATCGCGGATTCGACACCAACTTTGTATAACGAGGTTCATCAGCGATCAGCTTAACATCAATATAGTTTCGCACATTTTCCATCGTCTTACCGAATACCGCATTGTTCAGTAACTTGTAAAGATCCTTTTCAAAATCACTTTTGGCGTTTTTGCGCATTTCGGTGTTAAAACTAATATAAGGTTCCATCCATCTACATTGATTGAATGATATCACTCGGTGAACCTTTCGCAACTCCATCCCCAGTTTAAGGTATTGCTGTAAATTTCGTAAATGTAGTTTATACATGTGTTTGTTTTTGAGGTTAGGAATCAACTTCTCGGTTTGCGTACTAGCAGTATAGAAAGATTGAAGTGGTAATGCACTTAATAGGATTGTCACACAGCTATGAAAGGGTTAATTGGATGTTACGCTTTTACGGCGACAAAATAATAAATTGCTAATATACGGACCGCATTATCAGAGAAGGGTTTTTGTACATAGAGTGTCTCACTTATAAATAGAAAGAAGCGCATTGTAGGTTACCAACAGAAAGCATGTAGTGGTTTTAGACAGCAATAAGAAGTGGTAATGCACTTAATAGGATTGTCACACAGCTATGAAAGGGTTAATTGGATGTTACGCTTTTACGACGACAATATTAATAAATTGCTAATATACGGACCTCATCAGTAACTGTTGAACAATCCATGTCAAATCTTATGAACGATAAATTTTGATGATAAATGTTTTTTAATTATTGATGATGCCATACTCCATAAGGTTCCGGACTTGTTGAAACTGATGTTACAGGCGAAAAACTTCATACTATATCAGGAAGCATGACGATATAAAAGAAAAAACGCGCTGGTCAAATTCATTTTTATGTTCCAGTCAAACTCGTTGTCGTCTTTGTCAGTAGAATACGACGTGTCAACCTCAAGTAAACAGTGGCAACAACTACCGCAGCCACTGAGTTGCCAACGTTCACCGGGGGTAAGTAACAATAGGGTTAAATAGTTAAAAGCGACCTGAGAGTTACATTGTGTTTGTACACGGAAAACTAGTCATTCCTGTAAACCGCATTGCCTCAGGAACTGTTTTACAGTTAAACTTGTACTTAAGCAAACAAAGTTGTGAGTGTGTGGAACTATAAAGTTATAATATGATTATATCTTATAAATGAAATGAATAGCTGTGCACGTTTGGTTTTGAACCATCACTCCTGATTTAGATGTAATCCTGGTATATACAGAACAGAATAGCCAGTCTATTGCTGCATCTTACGTTCACAAATATATTGACTGTTATGTTAATTGATCACATTTACATCCAGGTGATAGAAAAAATAAAAATATACATTTCTACGGTTCGGCGTTTCTATT
Organism: Trileptium ribeirensis; assembly: GCA_030248225.1. Classification (NCBI taxonomy): domain Eukaryota; kingdom Metazoa; phylum Nematoda; class Enoplea; order Enoplida; family Thoracostomopsidae; genus Trileptium; species Trileptium ribeirensis. The sequence continues at coordinate 78,888 of JASANE010013982.1, forward strand.
TGTGCCGAGATCATTTCCTAAAACGTGACGGTCCGGTTAAAATTAGATTTGGCGATATATTATTTGACGAATGTACACCTTATCTTTGAGCCCAGTTTTGGATGCGTATTACCGGATTTGTTGTTTTGTCGAAATTACGAACTGAATTTTATAGAAGCATTCCTGCGAACTGAGGCGCGTTTGCCTGAAATATGCCATATGTATTTGCGACTTGCGTCTGGCCACGTGCAAGCTGCACTACATGGCACGACATTTTATGGAAGGAAGTGGCCACCTACACACCTTTTACATAGTAAACTCAACCCAGCTTTAATCGGAATTTTTTTGTGGAAGAATCTTTATAATTTTTATAAAAGTTTTTCGATTGTGAAGACAATCAATTTTGTTTGTATTGTATTTACACGGTGATTAAATTTTGTGTTATAATGATGTAAAGAATCGGGTCAGGGATTTTGGAACATATGTATCTATACAGATCGTGCCAGCGAACCCGAGAGTTCGAAAGTCATAAAAAGAAACTATATTTATGGACTGACTTGATTTTAATTAGTAACGGTTGAAGTATACTAGTTCTGTTGCTTCTATTGCGCAGAAGCGATCAATGAATTGATCTCAAATTGGATTAACGATTGTCGAGAACTGAAAATAGCTAAGCATGTCCGCAGTACCGTACAATTTCAATTCGAAGTATACCAGCTAACTTGTACTTGCCAATACATTTTCAAATATATGTTAATATCGACCTCATTTTAGTGAATACAATGCTTTTTATATGTTACGCTTGGCTCTATGTATACCTATATAATGGGACGGTAGAGACACGTACTCATGTAGAAGTTGCATCTAAAAATATCTATCAATATAAACGCTGCTAGCTTATGCTTGTAGGCGTAGTCTTAATATCGTTCTACCATTGCGTTATGATAGCTTTACTTATAGGATTTCGTCACATTGTCCTCGGTGGAGGTGCGGCGAGCGGAAACAACCCCCTTCGAACTATTGTAGGCAGGAGCTTCAGCAATCGCAGCAGCTATTTGGCTACAATCCTCACCAGGATTCGGCAGAAATTGCGACTTCGTGGAGGCAGAAACGTTCAACATCCAACACAGCCCTAGCCTTGTCGTGAACTGCCGCGATGTCCGAAGACTCGATGTGGCGCAAAATCATTATGAGTAAGCGAACTCGGCCTAGAGTGCCATACGCGGTGGCGCCTAAAAGTCTGGCGATTATTGACTGGAGACGGCAGGCTGTGGTGACGCGTGGGGGGAATAAACTGCTGCGAATGTAAGAGCCTCGACAACTGCGAGTGCCAACGCACCGCATCTGCAAAGAGATAGCTACAGGGCCCACATCCACGGCGTCAACGTTAATGTCTGCTTAGCAGCTCCATCCAATTTCTAGCTGATTTTTAATATGGTTGAACTCGGAATTTAGTATAGTATGCTTACTGCGATTTCTTGCGATTTGAGATGTGGTTTTATTACATTAATTGCATCCTGTAGACATGGTTTCAAGAGAATAACAATAGGTTCAAATTCTGGGTCATGAATTTAGTGATTAGCTTCAAATCATCCAATTTTACATTTTTAGCGCAGCTTATAACTTGATTCCTTGTACTCACAAATTGTTTCTCTTCTAGTCCCATGATTAATGACTTTAGACTTAAACCCTCAATATCGCGCTAAAGTAGAATTGTTAAACAGTGTTATTTGACATTTTGCAACGGCTATAACAGCTCAAATTAGGAACTTTGAAAAAATAAAATAAGTCCGAACATAGATTGAAATCGTTTCAATGCTTCCACAGCTTATATATTCACCCTGTTTTACGCCTTGCAAATCGCACGGCTACCTTTCTTGACTTGTGTAAGAGCAAATGAACAACACGACGAACACATTTTACTACTGCAAAAATTGAGTGCAAATGTAATGTAGCTCCGGTACGTAGAATCTACAATTCGTCAAAATATAATACAGTTGCTGATTTTACAGGATGATAATCTTTTTTGAAATGTCCATATACTTGTTCAATTCATTGTTTAAAATGAATTAGAATGCTGCTGCTGCTTTCAATAATATACTATCAAAAAGATTTCTACTATTTTTGTTGTATTCTGATATTTTACGAACTTACGCACTTTCTCAGAACTTTGTGTTATTTACTATATTGGTTTGAGATAAAATTGTAGCATGACTCTATAATTTCCACTCTAATATGTACTGGATGCACTTGTGTAGGACCGCGATTATGAGGACGTTGGTTTCCAGAAATTTAATTGTTTGCATATATGACCCTTCGGGACGGTAAACAAATTTTTCACTTTCAATGTTTTCTTAAAAAATTTGGCGATTAAGGCGATGTCAAGCATTCGGCGTTACAGCTCAATTTCTATTTTTATTTTAATAATAAAGAAATTAAAATTTCTAATTCTGAAACATCTAAAACATATGGCGCTGATTTGCTAATAAATTAACAGGTATCGACAAGAATCATGTATTTTTATTGCTGAATATGTTTATTGCCCGATTGGAGGACCTGATAAGTTACCAAATGTTATTATATGTAGATATAATTGCTGTCTTTAACTGGTAATGGTGTATAATTGTTCCTTTCCGGTACAAAGTTATTAAAATGTTCTTTTTAGTTCTTATATTTACTCATTCAATCTTTAAACATTGCCGATTGTTTTTTCAGGTATATATTTACTGTAATTGTGCGTAATGTTATATACATATATGTACTATTGCTGTCATCATATTTTGGTTTAACTTTCATATTGTCTTCATTATTGAATTGGTTTACAACTGTGAGTCATATAATTTTACGTATTCATGATATTCGAGTTAATTCTGCTTATTTTCAGACAGACATATGGTAAAAATGCATCATTTTAATCAACAACCGTTTGTAGAGTTAAAAATAAAAAATTATTTCAAACCCTATATCATGTGCATGCGTTGGCTGAAATTTGGTTGTTGCAATTAATTTACTATAACTAACAGAAAAATATCGAAATATAGTAAAGTTTTGCTTACTTTTGTGGTCACGTTTCAAAGCTGGAATTTAGTACTAAATTTGATAACGGCACTGAGATGTCATACGGAGTTAGTAGTAATACAGTGTATCGTAAGAGTTTGTTGCCAACTGGGCAATGAGAATAACTTTGATAAGTTATTAAGGACGCGCGTTGCACATTCATATATACTAGAAGGCTTACCCGTTTATGAATATAATACGTATCCTTCTATCTGTATTAAATGTTAGATAATTGTAATTTTGCTTTTATAGCAATTTTACCTTTTATTGGGTGCGGTGGACTGATGGTGTGACTGAAAAAAGAATTCCGCAGTGAAGTTCCAAGTTTTATTTAGAGACGCAGCAATTCCTAACTAATAGCTAACATAGGACAATCATTTAAGTACGCCGCGTAAGGCCGTATTTACTGAAATATAAGAGAAAATTCATACATTGCTATTTTCAACATCGTTCAATAAAATGCTTAAATTCTTAAATCAAATGACAATACCTATTTTCATTTTTACTGTGTTTGGCTGCTGTTAAAGAAATGGTCTGTATGTATAACGTATGTTTTGAACAATATTGTTTTGTGTATGAACAGTAAACACTTTACAAGTTTTTGTAGTGTAGCGTAGCGTTTATGCATGGGTAAACTTAAGCATTCGCCCCTACCGTCCTGTTTTGTCACTATGTACAAAATCCTGTTAGAGAACTAAACATTCATTGCAGTAGCCAATTCTAAATTTAAAATTTTCGTTAACGGACGCAGAGCGACTGATTGCAAAACGAGGCAATTTCGGTTCGCTAACACAATGCACCTAATTGCTGTTTGGTCACAAATACGTTTAACAACGCGTAACGAGGCAACTCACATTCCGTATTTTTTTGTTACGCTAACACGTTTCGTTTTATTAATGGTAATACGTGCAAGTTTGCCAACATTACATGTGATGTATAGGTGTTACAATAGTAAACGGAGGAATGTTTGTTCAATAAAATAAAAATTTTCTAGTTCAAATATTGAGCTGTAACAAATCGTTTACCTAATGGTTTTAACCCTTAGAAGTCTGAGGGGGTCCACTGGACCCTTTCAGAAACGTTTACCGTCATAACTTTTGCAAAGCAGTGTCTATGCTTGCAGCATCTCTTTACAATTCAAAGTCAAATCATTCTAAGCGTTGGCATAGTTTCTTGTTTGTAGGTGTATGCATGGCAAAGCAATGCGGCGCCAAATTATAAAGGGTACAGTGGACCCTCCGTCAGACTACTGCGACTGTAATTTTTATAAAGCTTAGATGTTATTTTCTAGCACCGCGAAAGTTTGAAGGGGCCCAGTGGACCCCGCATCTATTTTTTCGCCATTCGATATAAGCATTTATCTTGTATTATTTTAGAGCACTTGTAGTAGATCATTACTATAGCACTTAAATAACATATTATAGTGTCAAATTAATTAGCTAAAAATTTTACAGGGGTTCATTGGACCTTCTTTAGACATTTGCGTTTGTCGAAAACCTGAGACTTCTGAGGGTTAAAGTAGTCGTGGATAGTGCTTTTTTGTTACGTAACGTTTTAGATATGTTGACCAAAATACCAGCTTTATTTTCTCTTATATATATGTTGACGGATAGTTTGTACGCCGAACAAGCGATCACCAATCGCTAATGACGGAAGGGGCGTATTTTAAGTTTACTCATGCATTTAATACAGTTCAAGACACGAAAAATAAATACTTTGTCATGATTCAATGATTTCAAAGAAAACAAAACAGTAAAATAAATACTAAAGCTGATTTCATACGCATCAAAACATTTTTTGTCAACCCATGTAATAGACGCGTGGAATTCACTTCCAGAGTTTGTTGGCAATAATGCAGGTTTAACAGAATAATGAGTTCAAAAAGTGGGCAGTTTTGTCTTTAAACAACCGTATGCAAGAAACTAAAATCTCTAATGGATGGCTACATGATACTTTAGTTTTTGCAACCGGCTGCTAGAGATTTTTGTCTTTAATGACTGTTTGTTTGATATTTAAATCTCTAACAGACAGCTGTAAGAGACCTTAGTCTTATATAGATAGCCAATATATACAAAAATCTCTAACAGCTAGCTGTTAGAGACTAAAATCTCATGCACCTAGCCATAACATGTTTTTGTCTCTAATTGCTAGCTGTTTGAAACTTTTATCTCTTACACCAGTTATAAAATACAAAAGTCTCTAATAGCTATCTATTAGAATTTCAATATCTAAGGGTAGGCTGTAAGAGATTTTTGTATGTCACAGCTTGCAGTAAGAGGCAAATGTTTCTAACAGCTACCATTAGAAACAAAAATCTGTTACAGCTAGCTCGTTATTGAATAAAGTATTACATTGCCGTTTATTCCAAAATGAGGTAGTTGTGCTTTTATGCATTGTTTCTTCATCTCCACAGCGTCTTTTGTTTTTGTACGGCTAACAGGTGGCAGTACCCTTCTAACAGCTGGCTGAACTCCTCTGGCGGCGCTCTAGGCACAGAATACGCAAATTTTGACCATTTTGACCCGGAAGATAGGACAGAGACCTTACCGTTCAACGAAAGGTCACATCGTCTTTCACTTTTGTTTTCGAACCAAAGAATTTATTGAAATCTATCCATGTAAAAAGCAATCAGTTTCATCTACACCGACAGACGAAAATATTTTATCGCTTTTTGCTTTGGCGCTGCTCAGGCGCGGGTCCCCCACCTGCCGGAACCATCTAGCTAACCCTAAGGAACGGCCTTGGGCACCTATATTATTTTATATATTATACGTATTTATATTACAAATAGTTCATGTATACGCACTGAATTATGCTTTTGTGCTTAAATTTGACGATATTTGCCTAATTGTTTTGTGTTTTTCTGATACCACACAGATTCATTGAAATTGACAGCAAAAGGGAAGTTGCAATTTATGCATTTGTCAGTGGAAGATAATACACGACGTTATGAATCCAAAATTTTTGTTGACATTAACTGCCACTGGTTATGTAAATAGTGGTATCGGAATGTTTCTGCACGCAATACAGGAGATGTTATAGAAATATGAATTAGGCACGAACGGGCGAGACATTTGTTTTATATACACTAGTACACACTGCGTAACCACCACTCGGGTCACCGGGATCCAGAATCACAGTTTTGGCCTCTGGGGGCTCATCTAAATCACAGCTTCGTCAATCATACAGGGGGTTTCTAATGCAAAGTTATACAGTACATATTAACTTTATCAAGGATGTTTCAGCTCGTATTCATTTCATAATTTCGTCTGGATCCCTTCCCACATTTGAGCTCTCGGATACGACCATTCTTATATAAAACTAGTTTCAATTAAACAAAACGTTGCCATCAGTGTTTCTGTTATGTATGCTGTGGAATTGGTAAACATAATTGGTAATATATATCATACTGATAATGCATATAAACATTGGGTATATAGAAATTATACTATATTAATTTGCTTTCTGCTGCTATCACGGAGTCATTTTTTAACGTACGGTACTGATGTGACCGGTCCTGATACAGGCCGCTATTGATTTTAAGTAGACTGGTTTACAGGTCTGGGCAGACACATACTAATTTAAAAAAGCTAAATAAAGCCTGAATAAATTAACGATTTAACTACGCCCTTAATATGTATGTATCTCAATTGTATATAAAATACACATGTATATATCTGACATTATAATGACAATTATAATCTGAATTAATTATAGGCATGTTGTAATAGCAGACGCGTAGGAATATTGAATTGAAGTTAGTTTTATGCCTTAAACGTGTATGATTTTGCGTACGGTATACCCTGTTAATGAAGTTTTATTTTAATTTCTTCAAATTTCTCTGAACTTATGCTTCACTCGGCCCTTATAGTTCGCTCTAAAACACTAATGACTATAAACAGTTCTATTAACGTAATAATGGGACTGATAAAGTAATTTACTTGTATCGTGTATAACCAGTTCTCTCTGCATTTTTGCAATTTTGGTTTTTGGAATTTGTAGTTTTACCACCCAATAAGCCGTATTTCTATAACATCTCCTGTATTGCGCGCAGCAACATTCCGATACCACTGTTTACATAGCCAATGGCAGTTAATGTCAACAAAAATTCTGGTTCCATAACGTCGTGTATTATCTTCCACAGACAAATGCATAAATTGCAACTTCCCTTTTGCTGTAAATTTCAATGAATCTGTGTTTTATCAGAATAACACAAAAGAATAAGGCAAATATCCTCAAATTTGAGCACAAAAACCATAATTCAGTGCGTATACATGAACTATTTGTAATATAAATACGTATAATATATAAAATAATATAGGTGCCCAAGGCCGTACCTTATGGTTAGCTGGATGGTTCCGGCAGGTGGGGGACCCGCGCCTGAGCAGCGCCAAAGCAAAAAGCGATAAAATATTTTCGTCTGTCGGTGTAGATGAAACTGATTGATTTTTAGATGGATAGATTTCAATAAATTCTTTGGTTCGAAAACAAAAGTGAAAGACGATGTGACCTTTCGTTGAACGGTAAGGTCTCTGTCCTATCTTCCAGGTCAAAATTTGCGTATTCGGTTCCTGCGGTGCCGCCAGGGGGTATGGCCACCCGCCAGGGTACGGCTTCCTGTTAGCCGTGGTGCAAAAGCAAACGGTGATGAGGAAACATTGCATAAAAGCACAAGGAACGTCATTTTGGCACAATACTTTCATAATAACAAGCTATAACCGATTTTTGTATCTTATGGTTAGCTGTTAGAAACTTTTGTCTCTTACAGTCTGCTGTAACATACAAAAATGTCTTACAGCCAAGCGTTAGATATTTGAAGTTCTAATGGATAGGTATTAGAGACTTTTGTATTTTACAACTGGCTGTAAGGGACAAAAGTTTCTAACAGCTAGTCATTAGAGATATAAATCTGTTATGGCTTGCTGCACGAGATTTTAGTCTTTAACAGCTAGCTGTTAGAGATTTTTGTATATATTGGCTATCGATATAAGACTAAAGTCGCTTACAGCTATCTGTTAGAGATTTAAATATCAAACAACCAGGCATTAAAGAAAAAAATCTGTAGCATCCGATTGCAAGAAACTAAAATATCATATAGCCATCCATTAGAGATTTTAGTTTCTTGCAAATGGTTGGTAAAGGCAAAACTGTCCACTTTTTGCACTCATTATTCTGTAAAACCTGCATAATTATGATCTTCTCCAAACCAAAAACACGAGTAGATTTCAGAAACTCTTAAAATTTATTAGATATCTCCAGGTAGTTGAAATTTGACAGAAACATTTAACTCAGGTGCAAGTGCAGGTAGTGACGCCATTTTGTTTTATTTATTGGTGTGTTGTAAACAAACAAAGAGCAACTATTTTTTGTGTATAAATCACTTGCTTGACATTGTATTTTATCCAGTAAACTATGTTGTGACCAAAATAAAGTGTTAAGTTTTTGAATACTTTGTGATGCTAGCCATGTAAACCAATGTTGATGCTAATCGTTTTGTCCACATAGGCAATAAGTAATTACGGTTAATTAGGAATAGTGTAATTGAACACCGATTTCAGAGAAGATCGTGTTGTCAATCCGCAAGGAAAGCTTATGCCGAATCCATTTTACTAAAGAGTTCGCTGTCAGCGCAAATCCAGCAATCCTCGGGTCCCATTATAGTCATACTGAAGTTGCAATAGATGCGGCAAATATGGATTTGTAGCATAAGCCTTTATATCGCTTGATGATTACCTGTAAATTATTTTGACATTGAAAGTCCCTGTAATGTGCAAACCGTCTGATTAAGCCCGCCGTTAACACGTCTCTAGACACGTACATTTATTTGGTATACACTTGATATTTGTATATGATAACAATCAACCGCAGCTGCATCGACACAAAATTCCTCAAAGCATTTTATACAAAGTTTTAACACTACAACGTAGAAATATTTGAACCTACTAACGTAGATATATCGGAACATTTAGGTCAGGAGGAGTTTAGTAATTAGAGGGAGCATTTAGAAAACCCAATTCTGCCCTGAAATGGTTAGGTAAAAACGTTCCCCTGGGCTGCATGAGAATGAAAACATCAATACAATAATTGTAGGCCTTTCAATGTAATTTAATGGTCCGTTTTATAAGTGCGGATTTTACGTATACTGGACACTGTAATGTTTATTTAATGCATAAGGCTATACCGTTTTTAAAAGAATTTTAAGTATATAGAATAAGAATAAAGTAACCAACAACATCATTTTGCAACACAATTCTTATCAGACCTATTAAATTTAATTCTAAACTTTCAGCTGCGTCACATGTTAACCACACATGTGTACATTATAGCGCTGCCACATCGATACTGTTGATGCCATCGTTTTTAGCTTTGGAATAAATCATTTGCATTTAAGGTTCAACATCGACCGCACGTTAATTGTATGCTGGTTGCTTAGTGGCAAATTAATGTCTATGATTTGAACCGATTACTCAGACTTGTTGTTGTTGTGGTTCCAAAGAACAGCGGCCCAGTTTTGCATGTAGTTGTATGCACACGTGGCCCCTGAACGAAGTAATCTATGCATGCTAACCAACGACATAATACACTGCGAAATGAGGGGCATCTAAAAATTTGTAACGTGGGCACAAATGACGGGATCCAGGACTCTGTGACGGTTATCCCATATACTGGGATCTCAAAAGCGATGAGAGAGGCGTATATGCAATGACCCTAGAAAATGGAATCGGAGGGTCACATTGGCTATAATGCAAGAATCTGTAAGGCGGTGCATATGTTAAAACTTCTAAAAACTAAGCGTGGGAGGAGGCTTGCGTCGGCTGGGATCCAAGAATCTGACGACGGCGCATATATTGTATGTATATTGTATGTATGTATATCTCAGATATGGTAAGTTTGAAATAAAATTACTTTATTATATCAGCTGAAAATACACGTTACTATATTGGGTTAGCTCAAACATAATGCCAAAACCTTACCTGACACTACTACAACGCGTAACGACACCTCCAATATTCCGCATTAAATCCACCTACTGCTGCGAATAATTCTGACCATTATATTTTTTGCAAATAATTAAAGCATTCACTATAGATGCAGTTGCCTCATTCAATGCGCCAATGAAAATGAACCTAAAGAACCGCTATGGGGTTAATATGATCCAACTGGGAAAACCAGGTTAGATTCGCTTAACTATTGGCGGTTTGCATCCCAAAGTGTCTGCGATATCAGGCAGCGCCCTCTACATGCGATAATTAGTCCATTTCTCCTTTCAACTTACCCAATTTCTTGAGTTCGAGAGCTCAGTTATATTATTTAGTGTGATTTAGCGATGTGCTTTATCGCTCGCTCATAAAACGCTATGAATGCGTGAATTTAATCGTTCTGATCTTTGATTCCCTCGCGAGATTAATGTCCTATGAAATAGATACAAATATCACCAGGCTACAAAGCGATGGCAACAAACAGTTGACGTTCTTTTATGTCATCAAAAATTGGGTCTTGGAATTAATATATTTATTGTACACTTGTTGTACCATAATATTAGTAATCCAAACCTATTGTAAATGTAATATTAATCCACACGCTACGAATTAAGCAGTAAAATTAGTGATAATGTATATCGACGGGCAAAACTAATATTTGCCATTTATTCAATACGTGTGTACATGGCACTTGTATGCACAAACGATATGACACACTCAGTAAAACAGACCCAAATTTCTCTAGCCAACCTATCATCGTAGGTGGTAATAGCGAGGTTATTAGAGTTGTACATTTGGCCCGAATAATTTATTACCATCTTATTTATCTGCACGAGAGACCCACATTTCTCTAGCCAACCTAGCATCGTAGGTGGTAATAGCGAGGTTATTAGAGTTGTACATTTGGCCCGAATAATTTATTACCATCTTATTTATCTGCACGAGAGACCCAAATTTCTCTAGCCAACCTAGCATCGTAGGTGGTAATAGCGAGGTTATTAGAGTTGTACATTTGGCCCGAATAATTTATTACCATCTTATTTATCTGCACGAGAGACCCAAATTTCTCTAGCCAACCTAGCATCGTAGGTGGTAATAGCGAGGTTATTAGAGTTGTACATTTGGCCCGAATAATTTATTACCATCTTATTTATCTGCACGAGAGACCCAAATTTCTCTAGCCAACATAGCATCGTAGGTGGTAATAGCGAGATTATTAGAGTTGTACATTTGGCCCGAATAATTTATTACGATCTTATTTATGTGCACGAGCGGAAACGACAAAACAAGGTCAGAGCTGTTGTGAACCGTTGTATCATGTACAGCTTAAATTTCTGATACTGATGACCAATTACTATAACTGGATTTACCATGAGCGTTGAACATTGAATACTAAAGCCAAAATGTATAATTTTGATAGTAACCCAAATGAGCGGTCTCATAAAAGATCTTGTTTATGAGCTAAGTTGAAATAACTATTGTATGTAGAACAATTATTTTCTGAGCAGTATGACGATAATATACAGACCAAACCGGTAAAAGATTATACTTTGTGCTTTTTTATGGTCACGGCGAACATAAGTGATCGCACAAGTCTACGAATGCATGTGCTAAATCATTTCGCTAGAATAAAATCTACAGAATTAAATCTGAGCAAAATCAAAACGAGTCGATTCAGATCACAATTTCTAGCACCTATTGTAATGAAATCACGTCTATTTCAGCAGATCTGGCGACAAATTTTGTTTCATTAGAATCAAATCAACATTGTTATAGAATTAATTATGTCGTTTATTTTATAACAGAAATTGTTTTCTTCGCTACTAGAACAAATTCTACTCCCGAGTAGGATTAATTGTGTTCGATTTAGTTTCATTTGCTAATCGAATTAGCTAGAAGCAAACCTATTTTGAACAAATTTACTAGACCAGACATGAAATTTTATTTTTTCCAAAATATAGACAGCTTTCTTAACACTTGGATACATTTCATGTTATTTTATTTCGAATTGTATTATTTTATATCAACTATACGGTATATTCTAACAAAATTTTTCACAATATTGTATCGTTATGCGGATTTTGACCTGTTTTAGAGATAATCATTGCAAAACTCTTTTTCAGGAAATTGTGACAGTTTCGGTAACCTTTCGATGTTTTTATAAAAGGCACAATATTTTAAACGATTTTTCCAAAATTATGTTTTTTTACTTTTGCATTGATTTTGTGTTATTAGGCAGCCTTTTAACTGTAATAACTTTTCCAAACATATGTATCAATCTTTCACATTTTATTGGTAATTGATATGAAACCACACTATTTTTAAAACATTTAAAATTTGAAACAAGTCAAGGCGGTTACGAGTGTATTTTCGTTGCGGTGTATTTTCGATTATAATCCCCTGGACGAAAATGCCAAATTTTGAAGATGCTTCGTTACTTTTGGTACCAATCGGCTCAGCTAAGTCGGTTAAGAAGATATATATTTCGACCATATATATTTATGACAATTTTTCGAATTTTGGTACCATCGTTGGTACACAAAATTTTCTAAAAAGATTGTGTATAAAATTTAAAGCCTAAGTCGTTAAATCATGAATCGAATCAGCACCGTAACGATTTTGCATCATTCCACTCAGCTAGTCAACATGGTTCGAATTATATATTAGATACTCTGCTGGGACCGTTGACATATCAATATCAGAAAAGTTACACAGTAAGTTAGTATAAAGTGCATATGGAGTAGATTAATTTTTCGGAAATGAATAAATGCATGGTGCTGCAAGATATACGTAGAATTCACTTAGAATTAAATGTTATTAAAGATAGCTCGAGCAAACAGTGCATATCCCAAACATTTATGACACACTGAAAAATGCAGTTGGCAAAATAATTAGTTGTGCAGTTCGCAAAATAATTAGTTGTAGCAGGGTGCGCGAAATTTCAGTTGGCATCGGTATTAAAAGCTGTAAGAATGCAATAATTAGTTTTTGCATGACACTGCTATACACTCACTCACTGCGAAAAGTTATTCTGAATCGGTCCACTTTCTTCCAATGTACGGATCGAAAAGTATAAAACCACGTTTTTTTGTCGACATCATTATATTTATTCACAGTAGCTGCTACAAGAGATACAACGTTTCTGCTGACACGACATTTAATTTCATACCCACTATGCAAAACTAAATCAACCAACCGTTTTTGCATGGCACTCTACTAAACACTTACTCACTGCGAAAAGTTAATCCGAATCGGCCCACTTTCTTCCAAGATACGGTTCGAAAATTTAAAATCAGATTAATTTTTGTCACAAATATGTGTTTGACACCATTATTTATTCAAAGTAGCTGCTATAAGGGATGCAACATTGCTGCTGACACGAGATTGAAGTTCATATCCACTATGCAAAACTAAATCGATCATCCGTTTACAGCTTACTGACTATGAAAACAATATTTGAGCTCAATTTGATCTGAAACTGGGCTTTGTTTACCTGTAGCTGGGCCGCTAACGGCGACACACACAAATCTGATTATCCGTTTATGGGGGACATGAATAAAATCTAACGCAAAAAATACCCACATCTGCCAGTTCGTTCTAAAATTGTGCATGTTTAATAAGATTTTTTAATTTTATCTATTTAGCGAAAGTTCCTGAAAGACTAGCTATGTAGTTAAGTATATACAATAATACATATTAAGTAATTTTAATGAAAATGTGAAAGTCGAAATGTACATTTTAATTGGTTGTGTCAATAGGAAGTATGGTAATTCAGCAAATGTGCATGATGACTATGGCCATAAAGATTACTAAACTGGAACGTATTCATTTTATTCCCGTTTAATTTTATTTCAGTGTCTTCGGGAATTACTGTGTGTAGCGACCCAGGTATACAGGCAACGGTAATAAAATTTATCGAGAATTTTGTACTGCGAAAAGTTTAAATACCATTGGTAATCCAAAAAATTGAAAAAAATTTACCATAATATGACCAAAATATTTTCTGAACCGGGTCATCGAGTTGAGTCGAACGGTATCAAAATTTTCCATGCATCTTCAAAATTGTACATGTTTGGGCTGTGCTCGGGTATACCCGAAAATACCATTGAATCGTCCTTGATAACATAATCGTAGACATAAATTTTGAGCTTGTATTAACAACTTCTACACCATGGTCCCGTTTGAAGCGATTGATTCTAGTAATAGCCTAGTCTTGCACAGGAATTGAGGTTTCTCCGGGAGGTTGTTAATCGTTTTCGTCATCCCTACACCTCTGTCATTGTAGATACAAAGTAAGATTTGTTAATTTCATTCAAAAATTTTCAAATGTCCCCTCCAGCAAATTAAAAAAAATAATATAAAATTAAAATCAACGAAGAATGACTCATCGCTAAATACTTTTGTTATTTTAAATGTGGTTTTTTTCTCAAATACAGATCACATTCGTTTTCTTATGATGTTTTTATATATTTTTTTGCGTTTTTAAAAACTTTTAATAAATATGCGACAAATAAATTATACAATAATTGGTACCGCAGTTGACAAAAATGTGGTTTATGGTCCCCCCGTGGGTTGCTTGTTTATAATGTTTTTTTGAATTTAAAAGCAACGTGTGTCTTAAAAGAAGCAGCTCTTGTAATGTGTGAACCAATGCTTGTAAAAGTAGGAGTTGCTTGCAGCAGTTTTGGTGTTTCTAACTAAAGTTTAAGTTGCTTTGTTTTGGTTCAATAAGTTGTCTTTGGTGCTATTCGCATCTGGAATCTATCATCAAACTTGGCGCAGTGATTAGACATTGAACCTAGATTTACATAAAATAAGTTGTCTTTTGTGCTATTCGCATCTGGAATCTATCCTCAAACCAGTGATTAGACATTGAACCTAGATTTACATAAAATAAGTTGTCTTTTGTTCTATTCGCATCTGGAATCATACATAAAAGTTGGCAGAGTGATTAGACATTGAACCTAGATTTACATAAAATAAGTTGTCTTTTGTTCTATTCGCATCTGGAATCTATCATCAAACTTGGCGCAGTGATTAGACATTGAACCTAGATTTACATAAAATAAGTTGTATTTTGTGCTATTCGTATCTGGAATCTATCCTCAAACTTGGCGCAGTGATTAGACATTGAACCTAGATTTACATAAAATAAGTTGTCTTTTGTGCTATTCGCATCTGGAATCTATCCTCAACCCAGTGATTATACATTGAACCTAGATTTACATGAAATAAGTTGTCTTTTGTGCTATTCGCATCTGGAATCTATCCTCAAACTTGGCGCAGTGATTAGACATTGAACCCAGATTTACATGAGTATTTCTGGTAAATGAAATCGGAGCAAAATAATCAGTTTACGCATAGTCAGCAATGACCGATACAATAACATTTTTGATTATCCTTTCTTTGACGAATGTTTCATGATGTATGGTAAAAATAATGCTCCAGACACATGCAGTAGAAAGAATATACTAGAATCGGACGTGTTTATGAATCTTATTGGAAAGCTGGGTAAAGCACAGTCGCATAACATCATAACACATGCAGTAGAAAGAATATACTAGAATCGGACGTGTTTATGAATCTTATTGGAAAGCTGGGTAAAGCACAGTCGCATAACATCATAACACATGCAGTAGAAAGAATATACTAGAATCGGACGTGTTTATGAATCTTATTGGAAAGCTGGGTAAAGCACAGTCGCATAACATCATAACACATGCAGTAGAAAGAATATACTAGAATCGGACGTGTTTATGAATCTTATTGGAAAGCTGGGTAAAGCACAGTCGCATAACGTCATAATACAAAAATATTCTAACCAACTATTGGCGAAACAACAAAATTCGTTTCGTGGCTGACCATTTACCAATTTAATAACTAGTTTAAGACTGTACCATTTGCAAATGGATATAAAGCAGTAAATGCAATGGACCATAACACGTTAATTGGTCCATATAACTATTTAAAATGGAGAAATATTCTGGCTTGAACGTTATTTCTTGGCGATCAATTGTATTTCAGAATATAATCTTCGGTCGATCAAATCATAGTAGTAGGAAAAATAAGAGTTCTGGGCCACTTGATTAATGACCTGTCACTTTTAGGGAGAAATGGTGATTAACTATTTAGATCATGATTTAGATTGTTGCCTATGGTCTGTCAAAATATGACGTCATCAAATCTCACTCATTTCAATATCTGCGGATAAGAAATATATGAACATATAATACATATAAACTACATGCTTTTTATGTTAGTGTATATATCTACAGCAAACAGCTTTACTCATGAAGAAAAATCTGGATCAAATATGTTGATTAGGCAGTAAATAGATTGATAACTGTAGCGAATTAATGAACATAAACTAACCAATTCCTACAACACTGAACTTGTCACATACAAATTTCTATATTGCCGTTTCATAGTAAAAATATTTAAGCTTTGCGGATAAATTACACAATATACAAAACTATTTTTCTCTCATTCGTGCTCTAGCAACTGTGGCAATTCTGCTGGAACCTGTATAATTTAAAAAAATATAAGAAGAAAGTTGGAAAATAGTGTGACAATGGAAACGATATGATTAAAGTGAACAAATTCTATGACAAACATTTGAATCGACTTTCAATACACGATAAAAATCCTCCAAACAAACTAGTGTTTAAAAATAATACAACAGCTCTCTGACGTAAAATTCTATCAGCAAAATTATAACAGCGACAGTATTTTAAAACTCGTATAAAGGTTAGTAAGAAAGTTACATTTTGTTAAATGTTGTTAACAGCAAAATGTTGAACTTGAATGTTTCTTCTTTGATGACAAATATTGCAGAAGTGTCATGTTAAAAACATGATATTGTTACATAAAGTAACTATTATAACTATTCAATGATCAATATACATAATAATATGATAGTTTTATCTTTATGATGAGCATTTAGGAATAACAGAAGTATAGAAATTATAAACCTTAATTTTGTGAAACGATTCTAGCTATATAATACTCTGTATATTATAAATAGAGCAATGCTTATGATGGTTTTAAACAAAATGTGAAAAACCATAAGGTTTAATTACGGTAATCCCACTGTATATATAATTATTTTTATTATTATTGAAAACATTACGTACTATATTTGTTAAGATAACCAATAAATTTTAGGCGGTCTTACAATAAGAAAACTCAAAAGTTTTTCAATAATGAACGGCGAGGTATCAAGCAAATACTACACTCACCAACAAGCAACAGCTAACGTTACCTCTAAACAAACGATAAACTAATATTTATGAATATTATATATTTTTCATTGATATAAAAATTAATATTTTTAAATGATATTAAAATCTAAACCTTGAAACTCGACTAACAATAATTATTTGACCTAAATTTGCGTCTACTGTGCTATATGATATGAAGATTAATAATAAGTTTAATTCTAGCAAATATCTAAGTAACAATTTAAGCGTTATTATTGTTTTAATGCACAAATCGCATATGTGCATAAAAATATTTCGCTAGGATGTAAAGTTAGTACTGTTTTTAACAATAAAAACAGATTTAATTATAAAGTCAAAAACTTAAAAGGGTTTCAGTTTGTCACTGCAGTAGTCTTTTTGTTACTAAGTATAATTAAATATTATTTTTATACGAGCGTTTTATGCCGACAAATAATCTTTCGTTAATATAAGAAAGTTGAAATATTATTAATTTGAAGTAACATCGTCGCAAAAACATTTCTAGGAGCGAAGATCACAGCGCAAAACTCAGAAAATTTTTATTGAAAATTATGTTACACATGCAAGGATATGACGCAGAGTTTTTGCACAGTCAACAGTAAATCATTATGACAATACGGCGGCATTATACTGTAACACTGGTGCTATTAATATACTGTATAACACACGTTTAAACCATTCGCAATATATAGATATATGCTAAAGTTACATTAATGAGTTTTTAAAGGGGTTTTGACTTTAAAGGAGTTGCAACCAAGCATGAAATTAAATTTTTAACGGAACTTTTGCTTAAAATGTTTCAAAATTTTAACAAAAGGTCAAAAGTTTGAAAACACTAGTTTTTGCTAAATAATTCAACCCTGGAGGTTTTGAGCAGTATAAAAGCAGACTGTCAGTCTCAGTTTGCATCAAAGTTTGTTTCGATCCATACGACGCAAGACGACGTTGAAGAGGCTGAGTCTGGCCTAAAAGACATTTCTCTGTCATGGCAGAACTCTGCCTTACAGGACTTGCAATCTTTTACAGATTGCTTCTTATAGTGTCACTGCGCTGACATATGTTGACAATGCAGGACATGTACCTCTGCGTTGACTGGGTCTGACTGACATACAGGGCACCCGTGCTTCTGTTCAGACCTGTTGGCCGGCGAATGCAGGGTGTACTTATAAGAGGCTTTTTTGTAATAGCGAAGCTAACCCCCTAAAGCTACATGATACGATACAATGTCAAACAAAAACATTGCATTGTAAA
>JASANE010013983.1:0-25631 GCA_030248225.1 Trileptium ribeirensis
CACTCGATAAGTTGAGAACACTTACAGTATACAATTCTCTACGAACACTAACACGATTTTACAATAACAGTCACAGGTTTTTCAAATGACAATTAAACAAAATTATTACAAAATTGCAGTATAACACTGACCATTCCAATTTAATTTTGACAAAGTTCAATGTTCCGGCAGCGATTTTGTCCAACCCAACTTGAACGTGACGCACGTTTACGTTGATCGCGTCGTTAGTAAGCCTGACGATACGTTGGGTCGTTGTGCCACTGCAGCGATCGATATCCGTAGGCTGCTACGCGATCGTCGACTGAATGCGTTAGAGACCGTCGCGTTGATCAATAAATGTTAACACTGCGGCGAACACACCAGAGCCCGTTAGACTGGGCGGTAAATGTTAATACGGCGGTATCCAATTGTAAAATACACCACCACGATCGATTACAACGTTCAGTTCCCACTGCGATGTCAAGATAATAGATCCGCCTATTTGTAATAGGTAGACGGAAGGGGAGACTGTCTTTGAGTCGTTGACACAGTTCGATCTGACAACAATCAATCCCAAGAGTTCGAACGTAACAATCACTACTATAGCTAGTTTGCAACGATAGTAAGCAAATCCACTTAACTAGCACTGCTGAAATGAAAATGATACTCCCAGTCTATCAATGGTTACACGCTGAAATACCGCAGGCCAACGTGCGCCACGTCCAGCCAGTTCCCATTCTATCGATTCACCGTCATACAGTTCCACAATCATTTAGTTTTATTCAAGTTCCAAATGCCCACACGTCACAGCAACACAATCAGCTCAGCACTCATACAGAGGCCTCTGGCTTGCGCCGAAGAGCGCCAGACATTTCAAAACCAAACCTAAGGCGTTAAGTCTGTATCGAGCTGCCGTGCTTCTGCGACGCATGGGCCTACACAAAATGACAACATCCATGATTCTCACACTCCACTATCGTAAAATTAACCACTATACGAAACAGCTAGTCTTATCTCTCTGGCGGTGCTCCTTGTTGAAAATGCGAGAGGTCCGACGCCTATTAGTTTTGGACTCGCTCACTCCCGAAATTTATTGACGCCTCACGGCGTGGCCCCCAATTTTATTATGTACTAGGACCAGTTCTGGCCCTAAGGGATCCCAGCTGCACCACTCTCAATACTCACTGTGGTGCCCGGACAACCCCGGCTTACACGATTCCCCGGTGGACTCTGGTCAGACCAAAGGAAACCGCTTAGCTTAGCGGGCTGCTCGGCGGGTTTACCAGGGTGTTCGGCCTGGCCCCTATGTTGGCCCACGCATCTAGTGGCATGAAGGTCCCCCTGAGGGAGGGTCATCCCTTAAGCCTGCTCACAGGTAATAGGGCGGACCCGTCTTTCCCTCATTTCCGGTTGTCGAATCCTATGCTTTATGCCAGGGCCGAGATTTCCTAACGGCGGAACCCATTTTGTCAAAATTTTGTTTGATCCTAGTTTGACGCAAGTCCCAGCTGACTGGTCCTTATCAGCCTACTGTATTTGAGGATTGTATAGAAGGTGGGGAATATTGGCTTTGGCACACTGATGAACCTGTACGCCGAAACAAACCATTTGCGGAGCGAGCTGGGTTGCGGGCGCGAGCGGGGTTAGCTGGAGCGTTAAAATTTAAACTGACTGCAGGGGTGAGGGTGCGTTTGATTTGAATGAGGCCTTGATGTAACCAGGAGGAACGTTGGGTCAGACAGTATTCAACGTACCTTAGAGGGACCTACGTTTTCGCGCAACCGGGGGTACCTGGTCATAATCAAGCTATTTCGCCTACAAAATGCACACGTCAGATGTTTATTTTGGGGCGCTCCCTCTTTTGACAACATAGCATTTTATACACACAATGAAAATTTTGAAACATTAATATTACAATGACATTGCAATGCGCTTCCCGACGCTACCTAGGTTGTGAATGACGAAAATTCTTTGCGCCCCCTAAGCGAAGGAAAATGGTTTGCACTCAGGAACGAAGCTTCAGTTTTCTAGAACACGGGTACCGTTCTTGGCTCAGCCGGTCCCTAAGCTGATTTAAGAGCTACTGTCTTTTGTAAGTGTCGGCCCACATTTGGATGACGAAATGATGTTTGATGAGCTCGCCAGGGCTCTTTTAGAAACGCGGAACCCTTTACCCAAAATTTTACTATCTGAACCTTGAGTTTTGTTGTGCTCCTCGTTAGAAAAGCCCGTGCCTAGCTGTGTTTCTGACTACCCTCCCACGATTCTTCCGTCAGCTGCATTTCTGAAGTTTTCCTATGAATTTTCTCTCACTCGAACCTGCTCGACTTAACTAATAAGGCGCGGCCCAGCACTTGTGGGAGCACGGGCATCCATTGGACGCCCCAGCACCCACAAGGGCTGCCCTTTAGTGCTTAGGCCTACGCGAGAAAACTTTCGGAAGCTTCCTGTGTATAATCCCGGGCGGGCACCTTCCACGCGTCCGCTGTGTGAAGGGCTCATCCAGGTTAGTCCCGAATGCGGTGCACTCGTAGATTCTATGAAATTTTGTAAAAACGAAACTCTCCCGTCGGCTAAACGGGTACGTGTCACTCGCCTATTTCAAAAATATGAAAATTCCGCAAAAATGCCTACATACGTCCACCGAGCCCTTGCAAAACTTCACCCGGCGGACGGGGAACCAGTCGAGAACACCTGCATTCCCTCTTCCCCCTTTTTTTCCAAAATTTTGACCCCGTTTTTTCCTCATTTCTGTCCCGAACTCAGCCCCCGCTTCCCCCAGCGCGGGCGCAGCACTTACGGGTGCGCGAGGCATCGTTTGGACGCCACAGCACCCGCAAGGGCTGCCCCTGGTCCTATGCTCGATCAAAACGTCAAAAATGCTAGTCAAAACTGGGGGGCACCCCACACGCGTCCGCTGTGCAGAGCACCTCCCCAGGCAAGCAAAACCAAAAACCAAAAATAAAAGCACAAGGAAAACCTAACCAACAAGAGAAACCGCGGCGACAACCGCCATCAGCATCTAGGCTAAAACCCCGACTGGCTCCAAAACTGAAAAGGGCTGGTCGCTTTTATACCTAGGGACACCCCCATCCCTTTTTTCTGCTATCTACCCAAAAATTTCAAACTTTTGAAACAATAATAACAATAATATGTTTTGAAGCAATACTAATATAACAACAACATCAAACAAAAGCAAAACAGAACATCGACGTAGCTGCAATATGTATTATCGCCGCCCTGCTATATATGATAAGCCAGCCCCTAGCGGGCACATAACAATACAGATGGCCAGCAGCAAGACAAACGTGGCCGATAACTGCCAAGGAGACAAAACCGCCCGCTGGTCGGTGCGGCGAGATTTTGAGAACCAAAATATAACGGTGCTCAGGGCGCCGTTTGCTCATAGGGATATCGGCACATTTTTGCCGATATCTCAAGAAGGAAAAACAGTAGGCGGCCGGGGGCAGGACCAGAATCATGCCCTGGCAGGCCGGCTACTGATGAGAATTTAAAATCTAATGTTTCTTTTATAGGAGGCCTGTCAGAGGCCGATTTAGGAGCCCAAAACGGAGAATTTTGGTGGACCACTTGAGTTTAGAGGATCCTGAGCGGACCCGCGGGGGTGGGCGGCCCCGGATTTCGACCAAACTGTTAGGGGAGAACCCGATAAGTGTCCTGAGCTCCAAAAATCGGGGAGTTTTAGATATCTTGGGTACCCTTTAGGGCTTAGAAAATTGGAGGCTTAAACGCCTGTTTGGGGATCCGTAAGTATTTAGGGGATCCAAATTTTTAGACCCGCCGGGGCGATTTGACACCCCAGTAGAGTCCTTAAGAGGGTTTAGTCACCCTGATTCCCCTAGGGTTCGTAGAAAACCCAAAAATTGAATTTTGTGTCGCGCCCTAAAATAGTGTCTTAGAAAATTTTGTACCCGATATTTGTTCTCCGAGAATTTTGTTCAAATGCCCATCCTACATATTTTATAGATACATAATGCACTGTATAGGCACAGCAGATACCAAGTAGATTACTGCAACTCCTCGGCGTGTGCGCTGGGATCGGCCCAGGGCGACCAGTTTTCGTATAATACCAAAAATCCCTGAAACATCCGTTGGTCCCCGGCCTCGCCGAACGCACACCCGTTCTACGCACCAAATACAATAAAATATATATAACTAATATAATGCACCAACGTTGTATACACACAAATCAATTTATTTCCCGAGGACCGACCGGACACCCCTAAGCATGATACTTGTTTTCCGATTTCGGTGCCAAAATCACCCCGGGCACCTTCGGGCGGTGGAGTGTGACCTTACAGATACAATATAACGACATACAATTGTTTATTTTATAGCAATGACAATAACACTGTACAATATCATCTTACACGGAGGTCACACTCCACCAGTATCCGGTCGTCCATTACCTTCATTTCCACGATTTTTTATGTTCTCAAGCGTCCTACCATTTTTATAAAAGTTGGGCTGTTACATTGTGTGTAAATAACAGCATGGTGTAGCTAACACCATATAAATTTTATGCGGCGTTCACGTTATAATGTCCCCAACGTTTGGAACCTATGTACCCCACACAGTGTCAGACACACTGTTGACAACAGGGTGTCTTAGACACCCCATGTTTTTAATAAATTTTTTCAACGGTAGCTAGTTAAACGTATTACCACTTGCCGACAGTGTCAGGCACACCGTGTCTTCTGGCAGTTTTATTGACACTGTTCGGAATTATTTGAGCAATGTTCATATAGGCTAGATACAAATATCGAGAATTTAGGAAAAACTCCACAGGACAGTTGACTAATAAACCGCATTCGCTACAGACGGTGTCCGTTATAGTTAATTCGCGCCAAATTGGTAGCTAAGGGTGTGTACGACACTGTCTAGAAAAAATTTAGTAGCTAAGGGTGTGTCGTACACCCTCGGCATTTGATTTACAGTATGGGTGTCACCCTGACTGTCTATACGGTAGGGTCGCGACTACAGGGGGTCAAAAGTTCCAACAGCGGGGACATTATAACGTGAACGCCGCATTATGGTGTAGTCTACACCATACTATTATCGGCACTACACTGCCTATGTATACTACCTGAAAATACCATTAGAAACACCATGGTGTCCAAGACACCATATTATTGATGGTAGAAAAGACACTCTGGATGGACAAACCTTTCACATGGGGGTCCTTTATAACGTAAACGCTGCATAACGATTTTGTCGCTCTCCAATTTTCGACCGTTGCCAACGCACCTCTTTTTCGATATCTCTTTCCGATATCCAATCGGAATTGTTTAAAGGTTTATAAATTCCCTGGTTACCGTAAACCGGTAGTAGCTTTAGAGAGAGATAGCAAAGGATATCATCTGCTAATGCGTGTCGGCGGTTAAATTTTGCGAAGCTCACTCTTTTGTTTGCTTTCTGACAATTACTTCATTTACGTCTGGAAGCAAGACGTTCCCCGACGCATACAATCTGGAAATCCAAAATCGATTAATAAATCGTCAAAATTAATATAAAAATATTACAAGTTTTAATAAATCTCACTAAACAACCCTAAATAAGCGAGATAGACTGGTGTTGGGGATTGATCCCCGACCTAAATTCAGCAATCAATTCATTATGGAAGTCATGTATCAGCGTGCAAACATTTCATTTTGACATGAATGCCTAAAGTCTGATTGTTTGTTACCGGAAAGGGTCCATGCTTCCGAATTTGCAGACACTTGCCATCCCAACCATGTCCCGAAGTGCATACGTTACATCAACGTATATCAGTTTCGGTGTTTGTGTTTATTATTTTCATACAACCGATGCCGCTTTTCAGACTTCTCAATGGGGAACGCGCCACAGGACGGTACCCTTTCGGGGGCAGGGACGGGACTTCCCCTGGGGAACCACCTGTCGGGAAAGTACCCTCGCCTGGTACACGGTCTACCGCCGGGCTCTAAACGAACACCGCATGTCCCTTGTATGTATCTATGTATATGTATGCTGATAAAATTAACAAAATTTATAAATTTAGTGAAATATTTGTTTTTATAATGCTACACTTATATATGACATATTGATACCTATCGGTATGTGGCCTTATTTAGATACTATCTGTGTATGTACCATCAGTATACATGCCTGGCAGCCTGAACTATACGTCGTGTACATATATATTGGTATTTATATTACTATATCAGTCTGTGACGTACTATATCGCTGTATTATTATTATTACTAACTCTATTATTTATCACTGTTAGGGATATTAGTTAAAGCTCAAATTCAAGCAGCGATGGGAAGAGAGAAAAGCAGGGAAAGATGAGAAAAGAAAGATGGAGATAAACGATCGGCCTCGACTTGCCTTGGAGGGCAATTTAAAGAGCCACAGCAGACCAATCGTGGGTCGAACAGAGACGCGTAAAATATCATTGTACTCACCGGATAGAGACGCGTCTTATGTGATTATTTAGAGCTGGCAACAGAGTAAGAGGAGTCAGCAAAACGAGAAAAGTGCATGTCTATCTCTGTAATGTATAATGTAAAGCAGACAAAACGGAGGATGGGCTCTTGTAAAAAGCTCAGCCGCTAGACAGATCGATATCCTCCTGGGCTCTTCTCTTCCACTATGTGTGGGCTATCTAATAACGTATGAAATTTATACCTATTGAACGTCTGTGAGAAAACCAGGTGTTACAATGTCGACAACAGAACATGTTGCGTTGAACAATTTCCTGTTGCCAGGAAATTTTAGACAATAACGAGACGAAAGTGAAACTTGCGCTGCTACTCTTATGTGGCGTTCACGTTATAATGTTCCCGCTGTTTGGAACTTTTGTCCCCCTGTAGTCGCGACCTTACCTTATAGACAGTCAGGGTGACACCCATACTGTAAATCAATTGCCGAGGGTGTACCACACACCCCTAGCTACTACAGTTTTCCTTGACAGTGTCGCACACACATTTATCTACAAATTTGGCGCGAATTAACTGCAACTAGCTAATGCGGTTTATTAGTCAACTGTCCTGTATAGTTTTTTCTAAATTTGCGATATTTGTATCCAGCCCATATGAACATTGCTCAAATAATTCTGAACACTGTCAATAAAACTGCCAGAACAGACGTTGTGCCTCATACTGTCGAGAAGTTGTAATACGCGTAACTAGCTACCTTTGAAAAATTTATTAAAAAACATGGGGTGTCTAAGATACCCTGTTGTCAACTGTGTGGTATACATAGGTTCCAAACGTTGGGGACATTATAACGTGAACGCCGCATTTAGCGGACCAAAGAGCTCAATGAAACTTGACGTGTTCCTTAGTTATCCGACGGTTTGGCATGTCCAGCAAAATATACAATTCCCGTGCGGAACGCCTTGCTTGTCGATTACAATAGACGATCACAAGAGCGATAGTTTTACGATGTAAGTTGAAGCTGTTGATTGAACGCGTACCTTACCTAGTCCAAGTAACCCTGAGGGGCGTTACCTTATAATATTAGAAAAAGAACAGCTTAGAGTGGGGCTTCGGTGGGCGGCAGCCCCCTGACTTAGGCTTAGTTTATGTCTCATATAAGGACCTTAGCTTAGGTTGAGACAGGGCTTAGGCTTGTTATACGGAGAACAGCATTGCCTGCATTTTATTTCCGCCCCTACCTTGTGAGATACTTACAAATATGAGAAGGCGTCGGAAGAATCGTTTATAAAGGTAAAAATGAGATGGTTATACACAAGAACCGAACAGGTAACACAAATAGTTATAATAAATGGGCCTATTCCGGGACACTGCGAACAGCTATAGCGTACAGCTGTTTTTATTATATAGTATGATTACGCCTCGAGTTATGGACTGAATTTTCGGGCGATTTAGATAGTTTTTTAGTTTTTGTGTCACTGGAAAGATAGTGAAATTATGTACCAAAAATATTCGGGGTAATCCCTCGAAATACCAACCGTTTGACGGTTACGTGCTGTCAAACCTTTCCTCTATCGTTTCGCTTTATCGGAAACTACGGCTTTCACATTCATATTGTTTCCAGCTCTCCGCTTAACCATTACTTTATTTGTAGATCTGAGTAACCACTACGACATAGGCTATACCGCTTGCTATAAAGACTGGTGCAGCTAATATTAACGAATTGGGTTACTCCCCGCTCAAATTTAAACTTTTGCCGTTCATTTAGCAGCGGACAGCTGAGTATATCATGTTCCCGGATGGTTATGACTTTGAACTTCCAACGGTGTAGGGGGCGGCTGGTCAAATTCCGCGGGATGCGCCACAAGTTCTGAAAAGGTTGAGTCTTACCTTTATATTTCGACCACCCTCCCCAGTTATTGAATCAGGCCTTGCAGAAGGGAGAGGGGTCGGCATTGTATCGGCGCGGTCGTCGCCGCAAAAACACTTACGGTTTCGGTACCTGTAGCTATCCAGGGGGTAGTGTGGCACCCTCGGGTGGAGGAGGGAGTAGACCAGGGCCTTAGGGGGGTTTACAGTCCTAAGAGAGTACCCCCTGAACCCTGCTCTGACATATATTAAATAAATCTTCTATTAATGAAGAAGGTGCCTTGTAGTTCCTACGACGTTTAAGTTTACTCTTGCAGTAATTAAAAGACAATTTTTAAAGGTGTTTCGTTTACTGAAAGAGAAAAGCAGAAGCAAGGGAATAATAATATTCGTTTTTGGTACTTAAACCCAAAAATTAATTTTCAATTTATGCTTATTCATATTTAACATAATGTCATGTAATAAATACTTATATGCTGACGTATGCTCACTTAAGCTTACGTCGCCAGCAATGGGTAGCTAAATTTGTTATGATTCGGCTTTTATCGGTTCACTTGTATATCCGAAATCTGTAACAAATATTTTTTATTTCCACTATTCCTTTGCTGTTAAATAAGATAAAATATTTTTAGTTCTGTGTTATCTCGGGCGCCTTCGATTGGATTGTTTAAATTCTCTGAAGCCTTTTCTAGATAAGCTCTCAACAGTTAGTAAGCCATAGGTAGACAACCGTATTCAATGAGACGTACCATTTGTGTGCAGAATTTTGCGGTTCGGTTAGCTATAGCTGCCACCGTTACTTAAGTTACGACCCAGCAGTTTCCACTAGCTATCTTGTAAAGAAACGGCGAAACATGTCTATATCGTTACGATTTGCGCATTAGTCAGCAATACAAAGCTATTTAGCGCAGGTCACACTACTGAGAGTCGTAATAAGAATAAAACATTTGTAACGCGGCTTTTTCGCACAAGCGTGACAAAAGCGAAGGATAATAAATGTCAGGTAGATGTCATGTTATAAACAATTCATATTCATGCAGCCGGGAACAGATGAACTTTCAGCTTAGATTTGAACTGAGCTAAATCAATGTTCGGATTTCGTAACGCACTTGGCAAGTTATTCCATTCCGAGGGTCCTAGAAAAGAAAAGTGTTTCTTGTTAGATCGATTCGGAGTACCCGTTCATTGGCAAGTCGGTCCGATGGCGACCAACAATGTAAGATGTGATGTTTTAAAGCATTATAAATGAGCATCAGCATCTTGTATTTAATTCATTGATCTAGAGGCAGCCAAAGAAGTAGCCACAACACGGGGCTTATATGTTCGTGTCGTCGAGTACCTGAAATCATTCTAGCCGTAGTGTGCAGAAGACGACGAAGTGGCAAGAAGTATGCAGACTGTAAGCTACCATACAATGCACTGCAGTAATCAATTCAAGATAGAACAAAACCCTGGCGATTGAATGTGTTGTACCAACGTCCAGACAGTTTCGAATTATCCCTATTTCCCGTCATTCCCGCGTTCAAGATCCTGTAAGCTCAGCGATATGTTTCTCAAATGTCAATTTCGTGTCTGTAATCGCCCCTAATATCTTTATGTTATCAGAAGGATGTACAATTTCACCTCCAATGACAATAGATCGGCCCAGCTATTGCTGGCGATTGAGATACATTAGTCCTGTTTTCGATTTGTTCAGCTTTAATTTGTTGTTACCAAACTAAGAGTTCAAGGAAACAAATAAACCTTGCATCGATGACACTATATTATCTTAATCGGGGTATAGAAAGATTTATATATACCTGAATAGTGAATATCATCAGCACAGCTGTGGATATTGAAGCCAGCCGCTGCCAACATTTGGATCACCGGAGCGAGAAAGACGTTGAAGAGCACTGGTCCAGTGACGCTGCCATGGGACACTCCGCTCTGCAAGACTAGTCCTTGACATGAATTTCGCTAGTTGAACGCGCTATTCTCGATTTGTCAAGTACGATTCGAACCACTTCAATGAGGAAGGTGACACTCCGACGTCGTGAAGTCGTTGAAGCATCACCTTATGATCAATTGCATCGAACGCAATAGATAGGTCCATTGCAGATATGCGGACTGGAATTTGGGAATATGGTCGTTTCTTTCTAAGTGGCTGATCAGCTGTCCCATAACTACCCGTTCCATGATTTTGATAAGGGAGGAGATATTTGAAATTGGACGAAAATTGTTCATAGTATTAATGTCGGCATTTGGACGCTTAAGTCGAGGGTGGATAATTGATGTTTTTCCCTGTTGCCAACAACTCCCGTTTCAATAGACTCGTTGATTAGTGCCGCAGGCCGAGCCAGGACATTCGCAAACTTTTTTATTGCTGCTGGTGACAGGACATCTAGTGGGCAACATTTGGAATTGCTTTCTGTGATGAGAGTTGTGATGAATTCTTCAGGCACAGGATTCAAATGTAATTTGGACCCTGGTAACTCGCTGATGTTTGTTGTGATGAAGGAAACTGCGATCTAATAGCAATTATCTTGTTTAGAAAATAAATAGTAAATTCGTCGTCGCGCTCTGGTGATACAGATGGTTGACTTTTTCGGTTGAACATAGCGTTTATGACGTTCCATTTTTTATTGTTGCTAAATGTATCTATTTTAATCTTACGATTGTTAAATTTTTGTTGACACAGACGTCGATGCGCTAGAGTTTCTTTTAATTTTCATAGGTTTTACTGGCAAGTTGATACTGTGATCATCGCCGAGAACGTTCGCACCGCCTGAGAATTGTCTTCATTTGTCAGCATGCGGTATAATACCAAGGTGAATCGGGCGATCTTGAATTGTTCCGGATTGAACCGGAAGTTGTCTTTCCACAATGGAAAATAATGAATCATAAAAGTAGTTGACTCGGTCGTCTAAAGATCCATGCAAGGGCATCGAAAGTTGATAAATAGCAGTCTGAAGGTCATCAGCGTCAATAAGTGCCCAGTATGGATAGTTAATTGTAGTTTGTATTGCGATGTTAACTTTACAGTTTATATATATTGTTTATGATTAAACGGTGATCTGAGACAGCACAGTCTCTTGCTACAACTTTTAATACGAGTGTGCTACTTGAGACGTACATAACCAGATCCTGGGTGTTCCCATGGTCATGTGTTTGTTCTCTCACATGTTGAGTTAAGCCAAATGAACTGACGATATTGTCAAATGCATCTGTCATACTGATCATATTAAAGTCCCTCATAATCAATAGATCTGGGGAATCAGTTGGAATAATTGTCAATATATTTGTGAAGTTCATGTAAAATGCAGGCTATGGCGTTTGTGAATGCCGACGAACTACTACGTAATATAGCTACTGAACGCCCATCGGGCTTTGTTGTTCCACACATAAACTCGAAAGTTCCATGCACAAGTCGAGAAATGTCATACCGACCCTGATATTGTTGAGATGTCTTATAAATTATGGCCAAACCTCCTCCACGACCAGTCTGTCTTGGTTTCCCAGCATGGAATCAGAAGTGAGTGGGAGTACATTTATGAAGAGCAACTGAGCTGCTGGGAAGCATCCATGTTTTCGTTGGTGCTATCAAGTGTTTGCCTTTATTGCATCTTGGATAACCGTCGATTTCTTGGCAAGCGATCTGAAATTCAGAAGTCCAAAAGCAGACGATTGATCCCTGTGATCGGAATTTATTGTTTCGTGATAGTTAATAGTTTCTATTGCTGGGCGATTCATTGCTAATCTGTGTTGGCTTGATCGTAGAATTATGGGAGATCCTGTTGAATGCTGATGATATATCCTGTAAAGTGCCAGTAACGAGTGCTAAAGGGCTGTTAGTCAAATATTCTTGACTTGCTGTATTCCTGTTGTTGGGTGGTTGATCGAGGTTGTTGCCAGCAATCGAGGCACCACTATTGCCCGTACTGTTATTGATTCGATTCTGGGCGACAGTGTTATTTGCAGTCGTCGTTGAAGGGTTCCTTCTCGTGAGATTCAGCCGTGATCGAGCAGCGTCATCCGGAATGAATCGTCGGTACTCGACGCCAGCGGGCCAGAAGGACATTTCAACAGCTGATGGCAGCAGAGTAAGAGCAATAACGACGTTGAATGCAGCATCACTACATCGTGTTGGGAGCTTGAAAACGTGATGAGGTGTTATTCCTTTAGATTCCATGAGCTTGATCACATCGGACTCCTCGAAATCGGATCGAAACCGTCGGATGAAGAGGTGACCGCGCGGTGGCGGTTTTAGCATGATATCGGTTGATGGAGATCCGGTGAAAATTGAGTGGTTCTGTCGCGTTGAGTGTTTGGCTCGCTGGCTGTCGTCGTGATGTCTGGTCACGGCTATTGAGGAGACGATGCTGTGCAAACACGGGTCTAATGGATTGATTTGAGTGTGGACCGGGAAGATTTTCTTTGTTTGCTGGATGAACCCGGCGGCGGCTCTACACCAGACCGTATCTATCGTTGGTCGATCCGTCGATGCATTATGTGTCGTCATGGAACCGACGTTCGTTAGTGGTTTTTTCCGTGGATGAATTGGGCTCGTGGTTGCCGTCGTTGTTATTATTATTTGTTGGTTCCATAAAGGGCGTGGCCGGGTACTACGCAGCTTCATCCGTAGTTGTTGCAGGTGCCACATCAGAGAATAAATCGATGACGATTCGTAGTACACTTACATCGGAACAGGCTACAGATAATTGACATAGGCGGCCACGTAATGTATCAAGATTTATCGTAGTGGACGTCATTTCATTCATTAATAATATATATTAATAGTAATAATTATGAACAACCTGAAAGCAAAAGTGTAACAATAGTAATTTGCGCAGTCAGGAGGCATCGGTCACGTATTGCTACTAAGGATTCAGATCGTATTTTGGTGTTCCAAATTGAGCTCCCTGAACTTTTGAAGACGCAGAAACGCAATGCTTCAAAAGAAACGTGTCGGCGTAAAATTTTCAGTACATATGATTGTCCTACTGAAACTGTGTGAAAATTGGATTACTCGCAAGTGGGGACGTGGCACAGTCGAAAAATACCAACCATGAAAGCAGAAAGCATGACATAAAAGTGATACAAAATTTCCGCGCATCCGGTTGGTGGTAAGCTTTTTCCGGTCGGGAGGTGGGTGGAAATCGGTTTTGCGCTCCCGTATTTTCTGGTTTGGGAAGCCAATAACTCAACTGTATTGTCTTGTATTTCGTCCTCCATTGCCCAAACAGAAGTAACTTAAGTATATGATGTATAAACCACAACCAACCAAAAAAAATTTAAACCGAATTTTGTCAGGCTGTAAGGCTTTTGCACTAGCGGTTTTAAACGCAATATTTCATTGTATAGGGTTCAAGAAAAAATAAGTTTAAAGCAATTGTTAATAACGCGCTATTTTGACCAAAACATCCCTACCCCGAAAGATTTAAGACATTTAGTTTTATTTATTTTATTTTAATTAATTTATTGAAGACATGTTGCGTCTGTATGAATAAAATTACTGTGGGGATTTGTTACATGTGCTAACCCTTTATACAATTGATATGAGTGGCTATCGATTCCTAGTTTGTCACCGAAGATGCCGTTTAGTGCCGTAGTGTTGAACTCAGCGTGCTTTATGGTATAATTTATACCCGGATTGTCCCACCTATGCGCCCTTGTGCCCTCTAAGTTAATGACATGTTCGTCAATTCTCACGCAAGTGGTCCTTTACTATAGAATTTATTGTAATGTAATAGTTTCGCAAACTGTTGTTGTAATTCGCCGTCAATTTCCGTGTTACTCTCAATTTCCCTGAACACAAATCAGCCGACGCCTCTTCAAAGTAAACTAGCGCCGGTACTACTTTATAACAGTTCAGCAGCCGTCGCATACGCAATATACTTCTTTATTGTAAGTAAATAGGCATGCCTTAAAGTGAATTCAATGCAGGCTTTTGGAATTACTTCCGCGTTAGCAAGTAAAGATCAAGAATTAAGTCAGCGATTGAGATACAAATTTAAGTATGAAACGTTACCTCATTTCGTATCATGCTCAGGCCGCGTCCCCAGGGAAGTATAGTCGATTAGTTCGCTCGTTGAGCACTGTATTTCGTGCGCATACAGTGGCTTAGTCAAAACGAATTGGCCAGATTGAAACATTTCCATCCAAGACTTTGTTGAGCCGTATGAATCGGATCGGGTAACGGATCCTACAAATTGTGTTATGCGATTTTCAATCGAAGCTGTTGAAACCGCTCAAAGATATCGGCATTTTCGTGTTACGATATTGACGATTTTAAATATTGTAAATTTTATTGTTATCGATCCAATAATGAGTCCTGGTCGAAAATATCGTTAGCATTATATATCATTAGCAATTAATAGCAAATATCATTAAATAACATTAGCAAGGTATCGATCAATTTCATATGCTCGTTGAACAGCATCATCGTGTACATTTTTCCAACATTCGAACCTCGGTCCTTTGCTAATCCAATAGTCGCGCCAGCATTACAGGCAGCAGTTCTCATCATGCTGGTGAATCTGTCATAGAAATCAGAAGTTCGTCCTTGTTTTTCGACAGAAAATTCATAATCTATGCCGGATATAATCGCCCGAAATTTTTGTCCAATTTGGAATTTGATTTGCCGTAATGAAAAAACAAAGCTCCGGCGCGTTATTGTATTGTCCATGAATTCGGTTAACTTGAAAAGATCGCGCTATGCGCTGAACAGCTGCTTGACTAAAGGTCTGAATGCTTCGAAGTGTTCGGGAACGATGTGTCGTCGATAGCATGTCGTTGTAAAGGATTGAATTTCTGAGCACATTCGGTCCGTTTCAGCTGGTTCCTGTGCCTGGGTAAGATCCAAGATTGTAATTTTGCTAATCTCATTAGTTTTCGGCAGTTCATTTGTTGCGAATTGGAGTCCGCGATTTGCGGTTGCTGTTGATTCTATGGCACCGATTGAGAATATGGCTGTTGGTGATATAGCATCATCTGTTTGTATTGTCGAAACACATACACTCGTTTCAAATCGGGTGACTCAGTGGTTTACCATATCTCTGCACAATGCATCGTATATAGTTCCTGCGTTGCTGGATGAGTCTGATTTATGTTTTCGGCGCCTTGCTATGGTCATTGTGGAAATAATCTAAAACGAAGGAAAGTATTTACACGGCGAACTAAGGCACGACGATTCCGGTATATATATATATTGAATGATGTTCGTCTCCATAATACGATTTCGGTTTATGCGGCGAATATTTGTGTTTTCGCGGAAATTCGCGCTGTCGTGGGACAAATCTTCGCTCCTATTGTATTTTTCGATTACACTTTATCCACTCCGGACTGAGTTGATAATTCGGTAATGTCGATCGATGATGTGATTCATGTCGCAGTGTATGTCGATCCAATTGAAATTGTTGCTCTTTCCGAGAGTGAACGTATTTAACTAGTTCTGTTCACCCCAGAAGTTGCAGATATCCAATTCTTCGATTCTTTCTTCCAAATCTTCCAATTCTTTTTTTGCGGTACGAGCACAGCGCTTGCCACTCACACTTCTTTTTCAGAGACATTGGATTTTCCGAGAATCCATGTGTTGGCAAATGCGACCAGATAACACCGTTAGCATTCACGGATTCTTTGATTGCATATCACTAGTATTCCCGTTCAGTGCTTTTATCATGTGAAGCGGCTTGGCGGCGGTGGAGATGAGCTCTTATTGCCACCGGTGTGCAGATGTTGGTGCCTGATTGCTTCTGTACACTGTTATTCCATCGTTTCTGTCCTCTATGTGTTGTCGTTCATGCTTCTCGACATTTCGTGTCAATTGGTGATTTGCGTTCAACCACGTGTCGTTTTCGTTCGCGTTCGTCGTGTTGCCCCGCCTATGGAATCCTCAATTTCTTTTTGTAGTCTGTGGATTGAGGGCGTCTGGCACTAGTGGGAATTTATCACCGGATTCCGTGAATCCACGCGATGATCAACACCACGTTCACCATAGGATTCGTTTGCTAATAGTTCCTTCTGTTTAAAAGACGCTAGCGTTTTTTTGAATGGCACGTAGCGCTCGTGATCATCCAGATTTGATCATCCTTATCGCTCGACATCTTTTCGAATACTCATCGCCATTGTTTCTCGATTTCTTACTGTTCTTCCGTAAGCGGCGATTGTTCGATCGGTTATAACCGCATTCATTCCACCGTTCGTTGTTCAAAAGAAAATGTTCAGATTGCTTAGTAAGAATTATTTCATTATAATAAGATACAAGCAGTGTTTGAACAAAGTTCTGTATTGACTGCTTTTTCGTCGCTTCGGCTGCCTAAGAAGGAAAGCGCGTTGCAATTCTGATCAGGATTGGTAAACGGATTGATAATGTGTCATTGCGGCAGTAATGAGTAAAGCGATTTGCGTTATTACTGTCCGAATACTTGTTCTGGTAGTGATGGTTATATCGCCATTCGCGGAATAATTTGACATCTTGAGCCGATTCTGTCATGTCCTTTGTAATAATTCACCAGATATACTCTTCCTCGCATATAGTGGTAAGTAGTAAATAATGCTATTTTCATGAGAAAGAGCAAAAGCCGATTGTCGGCTTGCAAACATTGATAGCATGATTCATTGATTCAGTCTTGTTTCGGGTGCATTCTTCAGGAAAATACACAGGAAGCAGACAGAGATACTGTCAAAAGAGGGTAGCCATCCAGAGTCGTGGAGCCGTTTCTTAAACTTGGCGAGCGGTTTTGCTGATGACGTCGCGTGGGAGACTTCCAGAATGCTACGGTCCGATAGGCGAAAGCCTACCGTAATCAGTCGTAATGTGGTGTGTGCTTTGGACGCTTAATTTTATAGGATATTGACGGCGAGTTCGTTCGTCAGTGATGACTTCGAAGGAACGAGACAGCGTAAGGTCGACGAGATTGTTGGCCATCTTATAGATAACAATGATGTCAGCACATAGTCGTCGTGTTTTTAATATTTGAAGTTTGAGGTATTCCAACCGTTGTTGATATAGTAGATGACAGATGGCCGGCACATGCTTAGTCTCGTGCCTTTGTAATCCTTCGAGAAGCTTTATGTCTCTGGCGTAGTGAAGACACCAGACAAGATGTGATCGCACCATAGAAGTATAAAAAGGAAGAAAGATAGATTTGTTAATGAATTGGAAGGAACGTTGAATGACGTCAAGAGTTCTCGCTGTTGATCTGTCAACTTCGGCGCAGTGATCCGAGCATTTTAATGAGGTGCTTATCCTGACACCAACATTTTTTTTGACTTGTGAAGGAAGGAATGTCGGTACACGTTTCCTATAGATGGCGTTCGGCAGTTTTACGGTGAATTTAACCTCGTCGATAATTGTCGTGACTCCATTGGTTTGTAAGCGTAATGGTACATAAGCGTAAAGAAGAGGCTTTATTCGCTTTTTACACCCTTCGCTGTCCGTAAAATTCCGGAGTTACCCAGTCATGTAC
Organism: Trileptium ribeirensis; assembly: GCA_030248225.1. Lineage (NCBI taxonomy): Eukaryota > Metazoa > Nematoda > Enoplea > Enoplida > Thoracostomopsidae > Trileptium > Trileptium ribeirensis. The sequence continues at coordinate 17,714 of JASANE010013983.1, forward strand.
CTTTTCTGGAACACCTAGTCGTTTGGGTACGTTGTTGACCATTGCCTTTGTATCCGGCTTTTCACATTGCTAATCCGCCAACTGTGCGCCTTTGATCTCCGCGGAGAGTATTTAGCAGTCCAGTTGTTAGCGATGTCACGAAATCGTTCCGTGGTTTTCACCGTTTTGACATGGATTTGTCGGATCTTTGTCATATCGAATCCGAATATGGTGCATACTTGTAACCATATTTTCCAGAAAATATCTGGATGCTTGACGGATCGTTTATCGTTTTCATTTGGAATATACGATCGCAGCGTCGTTGAGAAGTTTGATTCGTGGTTGGAAACTCGTGTCCTTTTGAGCAGAATTCGGTCGTTGCTGTCACTTTGAGCAAAATCGTTAAGGTTGAACAGTTATTCGCACACTTATTTTGACATATGTCCAGTGGTTAACGATTTCGATAAATAGTTCCGTGCACGTTACCGTTTTGATAGTGATGATGTATATATCGGCTCTTTGTCAAATCGAATCCGAATATGGTGCATATTACAAGCATACTTCAAGAAATCAGTCGGATACTTGACCGATCGTTGGCCCTTTTCGTTCGTTTAGAATAGCGATCGTGGCATCGTTCGAAAATTTGAACCGTGGTCGGAAACTTGTGTTCTTTTGAGGTAGAAATCGGTCGTTGTCTTCACTTTGAGCAAATTCGTTAAAATTTAGCTATTATTTGCATACGTATAGTATATATTATCTGTCCCTGCTGTTGCAGAGTCCTGACTGCCATATGTGCCGGAATCCTGCAATCCGGTTCGTTATCTCGGCCTCGAGGTTTTCTGAAGCTATGAACACACTGTTTAGGTAGCAGAACAGATGTTCGTGCTCAAATAGGGAGTTACGGTCGTCATACCTGTCAAAACAGCAGATCATTCTTTGGTGTTTTGAGGGCTGATGACCAGTTTGATGAGTTTTGTGGCTGGTTCGACTCGATTAAGCATCGCTTGCAGCTTGTTAATGGACTGCTCTGCTACCGCTATGTCGTCAGCTTAGGCGGCGTCAGTGAATGTCTGATCGTTAGCGTCGAAAGCAAAATCGTCGCTGTTGGCCAAGGTGGTTTCCATCACCAATCTATTTGCGAAGTTGAGGAAAATGAAGGCCATATTGATCCTTGTCTCTTCCCAGATTTTACTTCGAAACGTTCCGATAATGTGTTGCTTAAGTGTACGCAGCAGTACGATGGTTCGGAAAGCATCTTAACACTAGACGATCTTGGGTACACCGTAGGCTTCCGAAATCTTGTATTGAGAGTTTCTATGGACCGTGTCGAATGCGGCTTTGAAGTCCGCGAATGCGATAGCGACTGGTCTGTGGTATTCGCGCAGATTCTAAAACAGGATCCTCGTGCTCCGTATTTGATCGACAGCGCTGCGGTCACGCTGGAAGTCCCCTGCCGTTTTCGTTCTTATAGTTCACGGTGTTCCTTGAATTTGTTGCAAATGACTGCTTCCAAGATCTTGAAAGCAGAGATATGCAACGATAATTAAAGCAAATTGATTTATTGCTTTTTGGAACAATACAACGCCTGCCATTCTCCAGCTCTCCGGAATAACCACCTTGGTCCAGATATTACAAATTGTTACATATAGCATATTGTCAAAGTCGCCTGAAATCTTGCAACATTCTGGAGATATATATTCGTTCTCGCAAAGTTCTTTGCCGTTATGAAGATCTTTAGTTGCCTTGAGCCCTTCTCGATATTTCGGTACAGAATTTGTCAGGGACTATTATTTTTAGACGACTGGATTCGACCAATACGAGCTCTACGGCTGATACAGCTAGCATCTAGGTTCACAGGTAACTTGACCGTGGTCACTGGGGAGTATGTTCTCGCAAAGTTCTTTGCCGTTACGAAGATCTATAGTTGCTTTGAGCCCTTCTCGATATTGCGGTACAGAATTTGTCAGGGACTATTATTTTTAGACGACTAGATTCTACCAATACGAGCTCTACGGCTGATACAGCTAGCATCTAGGTTCACAGGTAACTTGACCGTGGTCACTGGGGAGTATGTTGTCTCAGAAAGACATGCAGTCTCTCAAAGCAAGCTTCCACCTCTTTGTACAAGGTTATGATTCAGCTGAAAATATGGTTCGTTGGGTGAGCGTCAAGATTGCTTTGGTGTATCTTTGAAATTCACGTTGGCAAAGAACATGTGAAATTCAGCGATGGTGATCGTTCCGTTGTCAGTTCTGAAACCATGGGCAAACGATTGTAGAATTGCATTTTCATTTGGATCTCGAGAACCAGCTTATGCATTAGAGTCGCCACATTGTATCTATTAGATGTCGCTTGTGGGAACGGTTGCGATGATTGAGTTCTTCCGAAAATTTGTTTTTCTATTCGGCGTCATGGGAATTGATTTTGTTGCGCCGGTTCCAGGTATCCGGCTGCCAAATGCTGCTATATTTATGTTCCGTGCGGAGAGTAAACAGCATAGAGCTATATAATTGTAGCTGGGTCTTCGCAGTGTTTAAACGTACGCGGTAGCAGTCTTGTTTTCATGTGACACTTCATGAAAGTGTCCGGAGCTTGACCTGAATTTTCGAGCCCACAACCACCTGCTCTAAGCGGTGGTCCTAGATTTCGGGAATCCGTTTCCATAACTGCAAAGACAGTATTGTTTTTGTCTTTAGCCGTAAATGCATCCGGAACACGATTTTCGCCAGAACCGGAATTCTGAATATGTACTCCCTGCACGAGCTATTACGGAGGCGTCGTTTCGTCTGTTTTGGATCGCATCTGCTCATTAAAACCTCTTTTGACCCAGATCCTGGATCCTAAGAAGCCAGGTAGCAAAATCTGAAATATACACGGCGTTATAGAGCCTTTTGTCTTACAAAATAAGATAACCGCATCCGTTGTCAAGATATATTCCATAATGCGCTGTATCGTACCCCAGCTTGACCCAACCATAGCCTATTTGGCTCATTTCTAAGAACCGAATGTGATTGGAATAGTTTTCGCGTCTAACTAAATGGTACGCATAGAGATTTAAAGTTTTAGAATGAGTTGTCGCGCCAGTAATCGACCCACACGAACTTTAGTTATGTGTGTCACCCCAAAATACCCAGAAAAAGACAGTGGAGATTTACCACTGGGGCCACTAGCAAGTCTTCGCTACGCTCGTTCCACTTCTACGCTCAGAATTAAGTAAATAGTCAGAACGTAGTGTAACGTAGTGAAGATTGTGTGTTGCAGGGGTGAAAGCTATGTTTTTGTGTGTGATCGGCCATAACTCGGGAATGACGTAACCGATTTTCATGATCTTGGGCTCATTCGCATGGGCATAGTTCATTTGTACATCCCCTGGCGTTTGGTGATTTGGGGTCTGATTCCGGGGTCAGTTGTCAAAATGTGGGTCTTTTGCCCCATTTTATGCCATTTTAATACTCTTCACGGAAGCAAGGTTATTTTTATCTTAACTTTCGAAAAATTTCTCTGGTTTTATGTCATAGTAAATGATAAAAACCGATTTGCATTTTTTGTTTTAAGGCTCCGTTTTGGAGTTATGGGGTTTGAAGTATGGCACCTACGTGGTTCCTCGACCCAAAATTCGAAAATTTATTCTAACGTCCTGGGAGGCTGAAAAGTTTTACTTGGGGGTTTTCGGGCATGGAAAATTTATTGCCGGTGTTGGTTTTGCTCTGCGACTCGTAGTTCCATGGGTACAGGGTATGCGTCCCCATGGTTCCTCGACCCAAAATTCCTAATTTTATTGTGACGTCCTGGGAGGCTGTTAGGTTGCACTTGGGGGATTTTCGGGCATGGAAAACCTATTGCCGGTGTTAGTTTTGTTCTAACTTGTGCGGTATTGTGTAATATCCAAAAAATAACGTATCGACGTATGTTATGGAGAACTGATTGGCTGTGCATGCAAAAGGCGTAGGTGTACCTATGCTTCACTACTTTCAGCAATCTCGATAGCAACTAGTAGTATTGTGTTTTGTTATATCCGCTGTACGTTGCGTATATACATATGTTCCTAATTATATCATCTAGACAACGGCACCATCAGGTACGTAAATATAATTTAATTGAGCGGAACGAAGCGAAACGTTTTTGTTTGCATCAGAGGAGGAAAATCGGCACCGTCTGTCCGTTAGTCCATCCTTTGAACTGCTCAATAACTACTGGGGCGATTTAAATTTTTTATTGGAAAGGTCTAATATTGGTGGTATGCAATGTAAAGCTATTATTCAGGTGAATACATCTTGCCATGATGATTGTGATTCTGGTATCTATCACTATTCGACGAAGTTAAAACATGCAAATTAGCTAATTAATTCTTAATTATATAGCAAATTTTTAAATATAAATTAATTTTGAATATATATATTAACAAATTATCATATATATACTTCCAAGTTTTAGAGCTTAAGAAATGCCATATGATTCGTCATCAGCGACATACAAGACTCTCATGTGCAATTTATTTTTTACTTTTGAGCAGTTTGAAAATTTTTAAACAAAAATAGCTTATTTTTCAATGAATAAGTGTAAAGCAGGGAATACCCGGAGCCGTCCATTTAAACCGGAACCGGAACCTGGTCTTCGAAATTTATATGTAGTAAAAAGATGAAAGAAGAAATGAAGGTATAGTGGATTTAAAATGCATTAAAATAACTTTAACCTTAATATTAATGTATTGCGATGGAATTATTGCCTTTCTGAAACTTTAATTACAGGTATGCTTACAGCTCGCCCAGTCGTCGCCATACCGTACCGTCGTAGTGTTGTAAATCAAGCCTTCGTGAATCATAACCAGGCGTGAGCCGATAAGGATATCGGCTTGTTTCATTTGACCAATTGTTGTACTGAAAAGCAATTGATCGCGGCAGTATCGGGTGCGCTACGATGTTATGGCGGTGTGTGAGCTGTGGAGCAGTGTTTTAAATTTCGAGAGAGAGTCAGCGGCCACCACGTGTTCGGGCAGGCCGTTCCAAAAATCAATAACACGTTGAGAAAAGAAGTTGTGTCTGCAGTCGAGTCTAGCTGTTTGCAATGGTTGCAATTTGAGAAAATGTTGTCTTGTACCTGTTGCGGCAGCGAGAGCAAATAGGCGGCTCCAGTCGTAGTCTACTACAAACGGCGTTGTTCGAGTGTCTGTATTCCTAACCACTGAAGTCGATCGGCGTTGTGAAATTTCTGATTTGTGGAATTAATTTTGTTGCTCGTCGTTGGATACTTTCTATTATTTTCACATCTCGTTGGTAGTATGGATTCCAGGCAGAGCTTGCATGGTCTAACTTTGGTCTTATTAGGGCATAGTAGAGAGTCAGAAAAGTTAGCTTATCCCAGTACTTCCACGTACGTGAGAGTAGACGTAAAGTTTTTTGAGCTGCGGCGGCTATGTGGGCACAGTGATTTGAAGGTTTGAGTGTTTCACAGACTTTTACTCCAAGATCGGAAAGCACACTAGATACCGGAAGACATTCGCCATTTATTGTGTAGACATGTTTGGGGTTGTGGATCCCAACATGGAGACAGGCGCATTTGCTGACGCTGAATTCTAGTAGCCAACGTTCTGCCCACGATGATAATGAATTGAGGTCGTTATGTAGCCCATAACAGTCGAGAAGGTAGAAGCATCTATTTATACGGCGAGTAATTTTCGAATCATCGGCGAACATGCAGACTTCACTAAAATGGACACAGATAAGTTGTTTGTATAGTAGAGGAACAAGACCGGACCTAATACCGATCCCTGGGGTACCCCAGATGTAACAGGCAGCGATTCAGATACCTCCCCATTTATTACTACAGATTGTGTTCGATCGGTAAGATAACAGCGAAGCCACGCCCGCAAAGGGTCGTCTACCCCGTAGCCTGCTATTTTGTCAATTATATAACCTACAGTGTGAGACCCTATCGAATGCCTTCCTAAAGTCCAAATAGATTGTATCCGCCGAGTCGCCATCATCTATTATTTTGGTAACCGTGTTGAGGTAATCTAATAATTGTAGTTCTGTAGATTTACCTGGGACAAAGCCGTATTGATTTTTGAACCATAGCGAATTTTTCATCGCGTGTGAAACCAGCTGGTCTAGTATTATTTCCATTATTTTACAGCAGCTGGCTGTTAAGCTAATAGGGTGATAGTTCGATTTATCGTTTTTGTTACCGGATTTGAAAATGGGGGCTACTAAAGCATGACGCCAATCTGAAGGGACTACAGTCGACGCTAACGATATCTGGAATAAATGTACCAAGTATGGATTTAGCGTGTCGCAGGTTTGTTGTAACACATAGTTGTTGATGCCATCGGGCCCTTCAGCTGCTGTGACCTTAGCTGATTTTATCGTGATTTGAACATTTTCGGAGGTGAAGGACGCATTTGTTAATGAGTGATTAGTTCGTCGATTGAAATATGGAATGTTATTATCAGGTTCGTTCACAAAAACAGATTTGAAGTATTCATTGAGTGTTTTTGCTGATTCTGCATCGTTCGAAGCTAGGGTACCATCATTTTTTCGAATTGGACCTGCTGTATGTTTGACTTTATTTCTTGCGTTTACATATCTCCAGAAAGCTTTGGGGTCAGCATTTATGTTTGTTGATAAAAGTCTTTCGTACCGCCAGATAGCACGATCGGTTTCTAAAGCTAACTGTTGACTCAGGAGTTTATATCGTTGGTAAGACATTGCTGAATAGCTACGCTGATAGGCGCGCAAAGCATTTTTCCGCCTTCGAATTAGGTCACGCAGTGTATTGTTCATCCAGGGAGTGTTGGATCTTTGGTCATGTATGGATCGCTGTGGTGCGTTTGCATTTACGGCATTGAGAACTGCGGTTTTTATATCTGTCCAGCAATCATTTACATTTTGGTTCAACAGTGTTTCTGAGTGAGAGTTTTTGCTATTTCGCGATTTATTTGTGGCCAGTTAGCGCGCCATAGGTTGATACGTCGATGGTCACAAGTTCGGTGTTGCTTAGATGAGTACAGTGAGAGCTCAAACGATATCATTAAGTGGTCGCCTGTGCCCAAACCTAGTTCAATGGTAACGTTATAAGTTTTCTTCGTTTGAGAAAATGAGATCGAGTGTTGCGGATCCGCGCGTTGGTTTATGAACATGTTGAACTAGGTTTGCACTGTGGACGCTATTCATGAAAAGGTCACAACGGGATGGCCAAGTGTTTTCCTGCCAGTTGATTTCACCATAGTTGAAGTCACCCATAAGAATTAAATGAGAGTGTCGACAATGTTCAAAATTTTGTATGATAGCAAACAGACGTTCATTGTTGGTTGCGGAATTTAATGGTGATCGGTAAGCGCAAACAAGGAGTACTGAGTCATTTTGATTTAGTTTTAAATTTGCGGCAAGAATGTCTTCATAGCCATTTGTATCAATTTCTGTGTTCAAAACCGGTTTATGTTTTGCTGCAATATGTAGCAACACACCGCCCCCGAGCCGCGTGGAACGGTCCGCTCGAAACATAGTATATCCAGGTAGAGAAAGCTCAACATCGGTAACGTCTTGCCGTCCCCACGATTTACACACCGCCACAACATCAAGCGCACGATTTAATACCATCATATTAAACAAGTTTACTTTATTCACGAGACTTCGAGCGTTCAGGAAAATACAATTTAAACACACTTTTTGATTCGATTGGCTTGAAGCATACAAATTTCTAGCATTAGATAAAACATCAACATTAGTGTTAGCGTTTAAACAATTTATATTGGCGTTACCATAAAAACGATTAGTTATAGATAAAACACTAGTATTTTTTGGTAACACAGGTTTATTCATGACCTACTGTCCTAAAGGGACAGCAGGGTCATTTGCGTTACCATTTGACTGATTGTTCGATGGATGCGAACGTAACTTTTCGGTAACAATCAAACGCCCATTACGAACATATATATGCCTTT
>JASANE010013984.1:0-18136 GCA_030248225.1 Trileptium ribeirensis
TTGCCATACTCGTCTTGTGGAATGTAGGACGGTACGACTCCCCCAAACTCGGTATATACGAAGGAATAGCCCTACCTCGCATGGTAGGATTGCGAAATTTGCTGTAATTTGTCGTAGGAAAGACTGTCCGTGATGGATACCCGTTGCGACCGTCCTCACGAATGAGGACCGCAAAAATATGGCTATTAGCCGTAGAGTGAACAGCAAATGAGCAAATTTCCTGAAAAGTATAAGAGAAAACCTAAAATATTAAAATTCCCAGTGTTCAATGTTTAATTGTCACTGGACAAGTTATCAAAATAACATAAACTTCAAAATGAACATTTAAGAAAATTTGGTACCAAAAGTATCGGCTCAGGCCCATAACTCCGGAACCGTTGAGAATTCGAAAATTTAGTAATTAACATTTCTTATAGAGAATTTTACGGTCTTTCTAATGAGACTAGTTTCGTGGAGATCTGACCCGGATCCACGGACTTAGGAGCAAATAAGTATATACTTGGACGAGTCGAAAACAATTAAATAACTCAACGAATATTAAACACTAAATTATATATAGGGTATCATTAGATTCTCCACAATACCGGCTTTAATTTGAGCCCGGACCGGTCCCGTTGCGCCCACTTTTAGGTGCCTCGTCATGTGAAGATTTCAAGAACAACGCCCTGACAGGCGTGTGACCCCGCGTTGGATTCCCTTTGACGACACTAGCATAAATATATACGTAACACCCTAAAAAATGTACCCCGAACCCGGGGAACCGTTTAAAACACCCCAATTTTTGGAAAAATTTGTTATGGACCCTCCCCCGAGGGCCTACTTTCCCCCATCGTCCGAATACGGACCTGTTACATACGTCTTGCTCGGACGAATATACTGCGTCCGAATCCGAGTCTTATTTGGCACTCCGGCCATCACTCCGGGAGCGGCGCCCTGTTTTTATCCCTTTGCCCTCGCTTCCTCCTTTGTTTACATAAGCTGCATCTCTTTTTTTGGAACTTGTTTCTAAGCAGATACTAATGTTGAGTTAATATAAAATTTATATTAATTTCATATGTAGCAGGGACGCCCAACGACTTTGTTTACTTTAGCCACGTCTTCCCCAATAAGTACGCATATTCGTTACCGATTGTAGCTGTTCACCTTTTGATATTAATTTGGCGCTCCCATTAAGTCAACAATTAGCTTGATATTAAATTTGTACGAGAACCGGCTTTTAGTGCTCCAATGTTAAGTGTCCTCTATGCTGTCTTACAGCCGGTTGAGCTCGCCTTCGCTTGAGTAAATAAGTCGCTGACACTGTTGCTAGCTGGATACCAATGCTATATAAACTTTATATAAAATTGAAGCTAACAATATTAAAAATGTTTTAATATAAAACTGATACAAAGTTTGATATTTCACAGTGAATTCCCCGTTGATGCTGCAGAGACCAAGTACCGCCTTTGAAGTTCTTAAATACGTTTGACCCTTGTGGTCAATATAGAGCTAATAATAGAACTGGTGGCGATGTGGTGTTAATATCAGAGGAAGTAGTTTAATAGGAGGTTTGCCGTTACAATTTAATTGAAAATTTGAATTTGTAGTTACCAGAAACTTCATATTAGTTTAGAAAATTATATATAACGGTAATAAATCAAATTAATTAAATAAGATTCGGACATAAAATTGGTCCGAAATCGATCGGAATTTACGCTGATAAGCAAGTTTGCTTCAAAGCTTAGAAAATGGAGTCAAATCGCCCCATCAGTGCTGAATAAGCACTTTAACGGCTTCCAAATTCAAAAATTGAAAATTTTAAATTTTAGTATTTAAGCAGAGACGCACGAGCTCTGCAGTGTTCAGTATAACTGCGGCAGCGCAGTGTGCGGTCGTTTTCCAGACCGCCTCTGTCGCTTTCTACCGGCTTTAGTGTTCAGTTTTGTTAATTTATTTCTCTTTGGCTCTCCTTTGGCTTGGCAAACAAATGGACACACGAAGGACGTCGACCGCCGGAACGAACGACTGTAAGTGTGGACAGGGAAATAGCTAGAGTAGTCTCAGACTCCTGGTAATAGGTTAGGTAGACGTGAAACTTATTAGATAGCCTGTAGGATTGAACAGCTTGGCAGTGAGAGTATCAGTGCGTAGCATTTTGCCTCCCCTGCCCATACTTTGTTTTACATGATAGCCCTGCCCGTCCTAGCTTGTTCCGCAGGTCTACAGCCCTAGTTAGACACTCACACGACACCTATGGTTTTATTCAAGATTTTACTCGATTTACGATTTCTTTGAACGCCAGTTTGTCCGCTTATTTTGATGTTTTGTTAGTAGGATTCCAGGACAATTTGGACTTAGCATGATAAAAGCCACTTTAGGTACATAGTTAAGATTTTATTGACATGATAGTAGTGCTCCAGCCATCGCCCACAAGCTAAAAGTTGTACCGAACCACCATTAGATAAATCGCCTCGATGTCCTGTGAGCTAGATAGCTTGTTTAGTGTGAAAATTTGGCATATCTCAAGAATTACCCCAGCAATTTGGTTAAGACTTTACCCGGATCTCGATTAGGATCCGAGTTGCTGATTTAATATCTAAAACCCCAAATATCACGCCGGAATCCTAAACCCGACGACCCTGAATGGGCTCGGCCCCACCAAAATATGAAAATTGAAATATCTTAGGTTTTAGTCCGGGAATTTAGCTATAACTTTGGCAGTTTCTTCGTAGTAATGCCTGCTAACGAATGCAGCTATAAAACTCATCGATTTCACTTCGGAACCCCAAACTCGATGGCCTCGAAGGGGCCTATCCCCCACTGAAAACACGGAATTGAAATATTTTAAGATTCTCTCCAGGAATTTTGTTAAAACTTTCACCGTTTCTTCGTAGGAGTGTCCACTACAGGATACCATTCTAAAATCCAACATTATCGAGTCGGAATCATAAACTCGACACCCCGATAGGTGTCCGCCCCTACCCAAAACTTCAACGGTAAATAACTTAAAATTTATTCCATGAATTTTGCTAATTTTTAGCAGACAAATAGAGGCCCGTTAGGCCTTCCATTTAAGCTACCGAGCCCGGCAAAGCCGTGGCCCATTCAAAAAGTATGAAAATTATGGACCCGGGCAAAGCAAAATCCACCCAGGGTCGACACAAATTTCATAGAATTCGTGCCGTATGCAGTTGTACATTTAGTCTCATACATAGGTTTTGGTCTTGGTTTTGCACACATTTTTCAAGCTTTTAGCTTTAGTTAGTTCAGCTTTCTCTCTTTAAGTATAACAGTAAAGCAGCACACAAGCCGTCGGAGACTTGAATCTCCGATATACGGCCGCTGCAATAAAAATATCAAATTTACCAGAGTTGGTAAATTTGATTGTAGTGACTAAGTTTTAGTATAGCAAAATCGAAGATGTCGCTAGATGCGATATCGGGTCTTGGCCCGACGGACCACTTTTTGTCAGGACCGTTGACCCGGTCCTAGTAAATTCATAGATAAATTCGAGCCCATCCCCTGTGCAAAATTTCACAGAGAAAGGCTGGCAAATTAGCGGGAAATCGAGAATTATATGTTCTCCCAGCCCCTACAGAATTAGCCTCAAAATCCCGATCGAAAACTAGAGACCCGGACAATCTGAGGATATAAACGGCATCAATTTCAGTTCATAAAATTGTTACGGTTGTCCCGACAACCGGGTCCGCCGCTTACTGACTCGTTTTATCGAGAAAAATTTGCCAATAAATCAAACGAAATTTTAGTACCAAATAGAGCTCTTTTCAAGAGCCGTGTTCAAGTCAAAATAACTTAAGTTTTAGCAATTTTAGCATAATGCCGATGACCGATGAGGCATCGCTACGCATAGTTCTCGTATTTGTAGGTACCTAAATGCAATTTTAACCCCTGCCCCTTCGCCCCAAAGTTGGCATAAAATTTGTATAATGATAACGCACAGCCGCTTTCCGGTATTAATTAATTGAACCCAGGACAAATTATAGGTTGTGTAGGGAACCGCTCGAGCTTGTCCCTTGTCGCTGTCTAGCAGCAATAATGAACGATTGTATCGCTCTAGGACAATATCCAACTTTATTAATCGAGTTAAGTACGTAGTGAATTAGTGCAGAAAATCAATTAAGCACACAATTTTGTTAGCTTGTAGGAATTAAGAATGGTCCAGAAAGGTTCATTACTTCGGTAGTGGCCTACTTGCACGTTTTAGCGTATCGTTTAGTGTCTTAGGACGAATCAACAATACAAGTCCATAGAATTAGGACTTAAGCCCAACCGTATATCACTCAAATCATATGTATAACCCGCATAGTAAATTATAGCAATAATTGTTGGATTAGGAAAAGTTGAAAAGATAGAAAATTCGGTCCCAACCCTAGTCTACCGGGACCCACGCGAAATTTAAGAGATAAGTCTACTCGATCATTTTTAGCATCGTTATAGCTCATGTTTATGGACTCGAAAAGTCCGTCTTTGGCAGTTATCTAGGTCATGGATGAGCCTCAATTTAAGACCAAAGTTTACCGTTTTGTTACCATGTTTGAGAAATGATGTTATAGGGAATTAGAACCGAAATTCACCAGTTATGTCTATGCAACCCGCCGAAACTTTCATTTTATATTTATGGTTACCGTAAGTATGTATGTATGAAAGCAGGAAGAAAAATTGATATCGTATCGTTGTCGCAACAGAAAAAGGAAATTCATGAGTCGTACCAATGATTGCCTCCTAAACTTACTGTTTTGTCAATATATGCCATTTCTCGTTTATTATGATACTTTGCCGCATGTTAATCCGATCGGTACTTTACCACGTTTATAACTGCTTACTTATCATGTACCATAGTCTCGTGATTAGGATGAGCAAGTTTGAGTCCCGCAAATTTCCCGTTGTACGTTTCGTCCCCTACGCTTCTTTCGCACCAATTGTTATACCGCCTTTCGCTTACCTGAACCTGCTGTATTGTCGGAGTACACACTAGTAGCAATCGTAGTGTCGAGCGAGCAGTTAGTTGAATGGCGCCTCTGGATATCGATAACTAACCGTATTACTTACCGGTACTGGCTTTTGATTTGACCCATTTTCGATGAGTAAGGTAAGCGCAGCTATCATTAGAAAAGGCTTAGCAGTACACGCCGTGATTTGAATCAGCTGTGAGAGTTCCGTAAAAAAAGCGATGACTCCGCACATTTCCCGTTAATCACCCTGCTCATTCTCATATTAGCGTACCACATTAGTGACATTGTACCTGTTGCATTCGCCCGTACAATATGTTTATGTCTATATCCAAATTTCGACTCATCAATAAATGCTCAATCAAAACCCACTGTGTTCAAGTGTTTTGCTGACCCTTAGTAATGATAGATATTCATTCAAAGGGGTTTGAAATCCGTCACCCATATCGACGACCCACGTTCAGGTTTGACACGTGCCTCGAAGAAGCAAATCTTAGCGTGACTCGCCGATTACAAATAAGTGTATTAATTATGCTACTGTAAGAGTACGACTCGTGCGACTAATTAGGAAAAGTTGCCGCCAAAATTAGAACTCACGCTGAGCACCCAGAATAGGAAATTTCACGCGCGGATCCGACGTTAAACAGTCTACGGATTTGTCGGACACTAGTGGGGGCCACTGGCTAAATAAATTAACCGTTCAGGAAAATAGGAAAAATAATCCACTCCAAATACCGTCTCAATACACTTCCCGGGTTAAACGTGGATAGGGAATAGCGGTATGGTCTCTTTGGCCTGTGAGCAGGTGACGGAGCCGACCTTCCTGGGGACCTCAAAGGTAGTACCTCTTAAGCTACCCGTCCGGCAGGGTCAGAAAACATCCTGTGAAGCGCTCCTGCGGCTTGTTAAGCTAGGTAATTTCCTGGGCCTGACCCTAATAAAAGAAAATTTAAGAATCTGAATTCAATACGTCCACCCTTGAAGTCACGATAGCCGGGGTCGCATGGGCATTACGTTTGTGGAAGTGCGTAATGCAGCAGCGTCACGTCGATTTAATACAAAAGCATTAGACAACCCCCGAGTGAATTCCTTATGTGCAAAAGATTGCTGTTGTTAGCTTCAAAAATTCGGCGTTCTAAAACGAGCAATGTTAAGTTGGGTTAGAAGGGACAACGGTATTTTCGGAAATGAGGTGGCTGCTACACTTGCGAGAGTAGTTGCATGGACCATGCACGAGTTTACTTTTTACGCGCTCCACTTTTCAGAAGCTTCTTAGGGAGAGCGTAACGCTTTAAGCGAAGATGGGATTGGGGCAGTGATTGTAGCCAAACACTGTTCTTTTTCAATGCACTGAATCAATATTGGAGAAGATATCTTTAGAAACTCATTAGAGATAGACTAAGGATTGCTCTACAGTTGATAACTGGACGTACTATGTTGAATGCACACATACCATGAGGGTAGCAAACAACCGAATATATGGATACTGCAATGCGAAACCTGAACCTACAAAATATTTTGCTTTTCGCTGTAAGGAAAGGAAAACATTTAAAAACGTTTCTTGGGGGTGAATTGATACTAAACAAGGTAAAAATTTCAGCAAACTACGTGCGTTTATTATGAATACAGTGACACTTGCTTAATGTCGTTGAGGAATGTGGTGCTATGTTCAGTATGCAGTCAGCTTTAGCACATGTAGCTGTCCTACATAATCACCCTAAATCCTCTTTTGACTACTTATGTTTGTAAGCGTTTCGCTAAAAAATACAGTATATCTTAAAATGTAGTGAAATTTAAAAATGCACAAAATTCGAACAAAATTTTGAAAAAACCCTGATCACAAAGAAATTCTGTAACAAAACGCATTAAAATTTCGAAATCACGTACAAGGGGACGCGCTCAAATGCTGTACGGCGGCGCCAGCAAGTCAAAATTCAGCAGACCCTCGTCAGCCGTTACTAAGACATTGTTGAGTAGCCGTAGCTTTAATTTTGAAGAAAAACGCTGCATGATACCGATAAGACATGATCATAAGTAACGATCAATCTATATACTGTGAAGTATAATTCTGGGCTATAAAACCAGGTGGAAGGTGGGGGCCTGGCATTTTTCGGTCCCCTGGCAAAATTTTGGGCTCCTCCCGGTTCGCCGCTTCTTCGACATTTGTTGTTTCCAATTTGTCCAAAGTAAATAAAATTTGATCAAAATTTGTACTAACATTCTGTTGTGAAGCCAAAAATTTTGCAAATTTTGTAAAAAATTGCTATAAAATCGCTTTTTTCTCCACCAAAACCATTATGGCAGTG
Source organism: Trileptium ribeirensis (assembly GCA_030248225.1). Lineage (NCBI taxonomy): Eukaryota > Metazoa > Nematoda > Enoplea > Enoplida > Thoracostomopsidae > Trileptium > Trileptium ribeirensis. The sequence continues at coordinate 7,256 of JASANE010013984.1, forward strand.
TTTTGACACGATTTTTAACAGTTTTTCTCTTGGAAAAATGCCCCCAGGCAAAATTGGGCGCCCCTGGTTCTGAACCAGGGGGCACGCTGGTTCATGCCCCCTGGCAAAATTTTCAGTGAATGGAGAGCCCAGTAATTGAAAACAGACGTAACAATTATATTGTTTCGGAATGTGCTGAAAATGATCGTCACGTTACACTTAAAATGTTATCTTAATACCACTGCTTTTCTTGGATTTCGATGACGATACAAGCTAAAAAAATTTTCAACATTTGCTTGACATATCGGCTAGAATCGTATTCTAAATTTCCGCGGCCGCTCTGTTGGAAATTTGCGACACTGCTTATGTTACGGTGTCACGTTCAGGTTAGAAAGTTCCAAGTTCCGACTTAAGTACATAGGTCTCAGCAAGCCAGTCTTCTAGGCATATCAGGTTTAATACTTTCAATCCGTGAACACACCGTATCTATCTAAATGTGCTGCTAAACAACTGCCAAAATCACGAAACTCTCGTTGGTTGATTAGCATAACTAAAGTTAAGATGAACAATTCATACACAGCAAAGCTGAACGAATATTATAGGGGAAGTATGTTTTATGCAAACAGAAAGATATCTTTAGACGGAATATGGACATTTTTATATAAAAATTTACCAGAATTCCGCCTCCGGTATAACATATGTTTGCTTTTATTGCAAGCCGGAATTCAGCACGAATTTCAGTGAAACTGGAATTCCTACGGCACTACCATATGGCACTTCCACGGTTTCGTTTAGAGACGAAGTACCACTCATTGAAAAGCCGCTCATTCCCTTGCATTTAATCGGCTGTGTACTATTAACTGAATGCGTTACGCAGAGCACCAGATATAAACAACAAAGTCGACTGACGTGCCACTAATACGTTAACAATAATATACCTGATTTTTGAACATTGCTTGTACGATGCGGACTAGAGTCGAACAATGCTCGGTTAGTTGGCTGTAACATTAAGGTTGGAGATTACTGTGCAATAAAATTTTGGCAAACGTTGTATTAAACTACAGAGTAAATACTAATTACGATTTCCTTCCAACGCTTTTAGAATAATACTTTTAATCACAATATAACCGTGCCGAATGCTATAATTCTTCTTCCAATGATCAAAGACAAACTATTGAAATTTATAATTCACAAATTTTAAGAAAAATTATAATCTGAAGAGTATTTTTTCGTAGTAGGGTTCTAAGACCTGTCCTATTTGATGCATACAACGCAAACACAATTGCTTTTATTGTATTTAGCAACCCTTTATTGTATTGACCTAGTGATTTTATTGTATTGACCTACACACATCTATATTGGAAAATTAGCGAAATGTATATAACTACTTTTGGTGCCGAAATTTACCAAATTCTGATTCGACGTCGTCTTGCAGTGTTAATAATACAATCAATATGGTGATAAAACAGTGAAACTAACGTATTTAACTCAACTAACGTTCACCCTCAACAAACAAAAAACTTTTTTTGAAATTTTAACTTTTTACGCGTATTGTTTTAACTTTTGCAAATAATTAGAAAACGACAGCTCTGACAAAAAATGCGTGAGAGCAAAGTCGTAAAACTAGAGAGGACTATGATTTTTTCACTGCGAAGCTTCCATCTTGAGATTATATAGATACCCGTGTGGTCAAATTTCAAAAGATGTGACCATTAAACCCTTTGGGGCTCGTTTTAAAGCGGAGGACGCAGTCGACGGGTTTAGCGTCTAATGAAAAGGCACAAATTGACTGAACTTGTGACAATTAATATAAACGACTTGTGCAGATGCATGCATCTGGTGAAGAGTTATGATCTCCACAGACGGAAAAAAAGAAACCCAGGTCACCTCAACCCGTATTTTCAGGGAGGGGAGATGTTGGTATATCTTTTCGCCTCTAACTAAAGTACACCAATAGTGATCTTAAGCCTTCGAATGAATCATCGGGCGAGGCAAATCGCGAAGCCGAATTATTCACGTCTCCAAGAAACAGACACCACCAGAATTTTCCACTGTGCCCAGTGAAAATTCTTCGGTTCGCTCGTTTTACTCACTACATTCCGAGAATTCAATATTGTAACGGCGTTGGCCAAGCTTAAATAGTAACCGCATCTAGCTCGACGACATAACATTAAAATTAATTCTAAATGTTGTATAAAGACCGATTACGCCATTATCTTTTTGGTAAATTTACCATAGCTAGCACGTATCTCACACAGAACAATGTGATGTTATGCTTCAGCATAAAATGTGTGACAGAGAATCCTGCCCAAAAATACATCTTTACAAGATTTATTAAATAACAGCTGCAATGTAAGAGTGGTTATTGATTTACGGAGGAAAGAGAAAATTATGAAATGCCGTTCTTGATAAACTAAGCCTAAGTTCATGCCCCTATATCAGCCATGCCATTTACTAAGCCTAAACCTAAAGTATGGGGAGCTACAGTCACCAAATCCCACACCGCCGCTCTACACTCTTTTTTAATCGTGCTATATAACGTCCGGCCGCTAACTGTGACATGAACCGTAATTATGACGGACAACTAAATTCGGGTCTACGCCAGTTCCACCGCTCTGCAGTCTATCACCGGGTATAAACATAACGTGGTGTTCAGAGACTACACTCCGCCAGCCTACAAAATCGAGTCACCCTGCCACGCTTTACCAGATCAACGCTCGCTCACAACAGGCTATAGTAGATTCCTGAATTTGTACTTCAACAGAATCGACCCAAGGGACAAAGATGTGCGTAATAATTGTGGAACTGGTACGCATACAATCCAACATCTCCTTAGCTGCGCAGCGAAACTTACAAGGCTCACTACCATGCAACTGTGGAACAACAGAGATGCTGTAGCCGCGCAGCCGGGCTTTCTACTGTACTACAAATGCATGTTCAATGGGTGCTACTGTCGTTATTAGGAGAGCGTAATATTTCCAACAACTAAGGATTTACGTTTATGATTCCTTACATGCATGTTATCTCTTGCGCTATTTTGCCAATTTTAATATCCAATCATGTTATTATTCTTGCTTAGTAAACTAAACATACAATATGTTAACAAATTTATTACTGGTTATTCAAAGGCAAAGGAAGTTCCCTGCTTACGTCTAGAATTGGGTGGCCTTTGGATGGCAAGTGTTTGCTACATATTTATCAAATTGTTTAGTTTATAACATGTTGTTTTGTTCCAGTCGTGCTGCACTTATTTGCTCCAGATTTGGTGTAGCCGAAATCCTACAAATGTTATGCCGATTTGTTAATTCCAAAAACCAAACTACACTTAGCTTCACGTGCACTGTGCGTGGTGCAGCCGAAATTTTGCGAAACGTTTGGGTACAATCATGCAGAGTTTTAGCAAAGGGAAGCATTCTATCCAGGGTGGACGTCAAGCGACAATTTCATGACAGCAGAATATATAGCCATTAATAAAGCAAAAATCTAAAACCAAAGTTCGTTCCCGGGCAAAAATTTTCCACTCGTTCACTCCAAGATCATTGTTATTCATGGAATTTTAAAACTTGAAGTCACCAATCATTAATTTACCGTCTTTGGCTGCGTGAGTTTGAAAGTGTGATACCCTACGTATGAGAAATTGCCCAAGATATAGCACCATGACTCTACTGAGGAGTTCATCGAATAACGAATACAGTCTCAAAACGAACTTTTCACAGGAGCTATTTTAATTATCTATGTTTACGTTGCCGCTAAATTCATAACTGATGAGATTAGGTCTAATAATTTTATACTCTTCTTCATCCTAGCGTGTGCCGTCTAGCGATACTTTCTGTCTCGCGCCGTCGCATTATCCGCTATTCGACAAGCCTTCTACCATTAGACTTGATCCCAGGCAACATCCGGCGTAAGCCAAAGAGCGCGCATGTCTTCTTTCGTAAAGTCCAACCAACACTGTTTGGGTTGGCTCGGTGGTGAGAAGAAACAGCATGTTCTAGCCATAATACTTTCGGTAGTCCACACGATATGAACCTTAGGAATGAATCTGGGAACATATATAATGTCGATATTGCCTGCGTCTCTGAAGCACGACTTGGACTTGGACAACTAAGGGTCCACTTGAGCACCTGTACCTAGTGTCAAGGCATAAACCGCTTGTATAATTTTGGGCAACAACTCTACTATTATAGTGCTCCAACCGAAGGTAACGGCCAACTATATGTCGCCATAATAGTATCTCAGCGCTTCAACAGTGATGTCAACGATTGGTGGCCGGTTCGCTATACACAGTCTGGATTCTAAGCCTTTTCTATGCTCTCTGATCAGCTAGTACGGTCCAACCAACTGAGCAGACGATATCATAAAAGATGTTTTCTACAGCGACCTAAATTCATGCGTTAAGCTGGCCTGTCCACAGCCCTCCGAAAAGTGGGGGGAAAACTTCGGGGGGCCCCCATGTTCATTCTCGGGGGAAATTTCAAAGTGGGGGGGGGGTAAATTTTGCTTAAAAATACAAAATATTTCCATATTTTCATGCATTTTTACTACTGTGAACGTACTTTCAAGCTAAAAAACAATATTTTAGCATTATATAGTGGTAATTAATGTTTAAAAAACAATTTGCAAACAAAGGACATAAATTTTCAGACATAAAAAATTTTTGGAATTAGTTGAACATGGGGGGTTTCGGCCGAGTGGGGGAACGGACATGGGGGAAAATCTCACGAACATGGGGGGTTTGGAAAGTGAGGGGTCCCCCCCCACCCCCCGCCACTGTGGACAGGCCAGTTAAGAATATAACATCCAAACACCTACTTCTACTTACAGGTGACTTCAATGCTACAGTGAGAAACCTGGTTAGTCCAAAATGGCAGAGGGGGTGCTGCCCCCTGGAAAAACGGAGGTACCCCCCCGGCTCAAAGCCCCCTTCTGAGAAAAATAAATGCCTAAGCATATAAACGCGACAAAATCCGGCAAAACAATTGGCCCCTTCAACAAAATCCGGCACCACCCGGCAGGTGAGCCGGGGGATAATTTCCGAGGTTTGGACTAGCCAGGAAACGGCGCATAAAGCATGCTGCCTCGGTAGAAATAGTATCGGAGTGAAAAAATATACCGGTAATCAATAAAAGTGATTCCTGCTACAACAAAGACGTTATGCCACAAACACCATATTCCGATATTAGAGACGCCATTTAAAAACGTGGACGACGAATGACGCATCAGCAAAAAACAGATCGATTTTATATGTGGTCGCCAACGACGAAAAGGTTCCTTCAACAGCTGCATATCGTACTGGGGCACATCCGTGAGCTCTGATCTCGCAATAACCTACTTGAAGTGCCTTCTCCGGCTATCTATACGCCGCCACACAACCAGACCGCGAACTCGGATCGCTTTGGAAAATCTAAAAATCCACACTCGGTCAACTTCCCAGGCCGAAGTAACCGTATCGCTTAAAACCAAAGTAAGCGAATACAACGCTACAATTCAGCCAGCACTGCTTTGTGCTTACGAACCGTTGCCCTGCAGGTTGCCTATTGCACCCATCTTCAAGCATTCAAGCTCTGATGTTGAGCTCGTATTTTAAGCCTTAACTACCTAGGCCTTGAAACCAATGATGGGGTTGATGCCAGAATTGCAGTTCCATGGCAATGTTCATAAGTGATGAAGCTTCGACGTGAACGGTACCTATCACACGTGTTGCTTCGTTATCCTAGCTTTATTGAGAGAAGTATCTTTGGAAACCCCACTGCTTCCAAGAAAGGGCCCGTCAGATGTGTTAAACTCACATGACATCGCCTTATTAAGAAAGATCTAGCTCCACTAAGCCTACAATAATTTGTCTACAGGACAAATCCAACCGAATAGTAATCGCTCCTGGCTGACAACGCATCCAACAAAACCCAACGATAAGATGTGGTGCATGAAGTACTCTGTAGAAGCAGGCACTTTTGAGGACCAGTTATAAGATGTACCAATAAGACCGTATCAGAAAGTCGGGACTTTCATATATTCTCCATTATAAGTGCTGCTCACATTCGACAACCCACATCCGCAGTTATCGCGTGTGAATACGAGAGACCATCGTAATATCGTGTCTGGCAGTGGCAGGACAAGGTTTGGACCGGTCAATGGTTACTGTGCAAACGACTGTTTTGTAAATTTTTCAATTTGATGGACGTCGGCATTCGCCGAGCACACAGAATATTTTATATTGTATCAGTTATATTCACCAGAGATACAGCGCTTGTAAACTTAAAGGTCCCTGTATAATAGTATCCAGGCAGTATAACTCACCAGTTGTTGAACTTTACGTTTTCTGTACTTTCGGGACGGCTGAGGATAAATAGGAATCGAATCGTCAAATGGTCCTTCATCGAATGTGAATGTTTCAAAAATGGCAAGTTTGGGCGGCAGTTTAGCTCCCGATGCTAAAAACAGAAAATATTATTTAATCCATAACAGCAATATTACTACTAGTTCGCAAGTGAGGGTGAAACTAAAGGAGTGTGCTTTAATCGATGGTTTTATTATAACGACCACGTGTCACCATTAACAGTTTTTGTGTTTGATGTATACAGCGCTATAAACAAGATGAGGTCTGAGAACGACGCATAACCAAATTAGAACGGCATTTCATAATCAAATAAGTGACAACAAGCTCTAAATTTTTTTCGTTAAATAGGATTCGGCAACAGTCGACGTTAAACCCCGCTAAAACCTCTGAAAAGTATGGTACAGGCATGCTAAATTCTGGGTGACCATACCATCGTATTCAATGTGCCGAAAAACCCACAAAGACAATATAAAGATGTGCAAGCAATATATACGTATACGTACGTAAACGACTGTAGTTCGACAATATTGCGATAATCAGGTTCGTAATTCCAAATAAAACCACTGAAAATGTATGTAACTTTATCGGTGGGTCTTTTATAGTCAAACCGTCGTAATCAGCTTATTGAAAAATATATACAGACCATATTGATGTCCTGCACGCAATATATACATAAACAAACAAACAAAAATGAAGACAGACTTCATTATGGAAATTGCTTTCGATGACATTTTAACACTTCACTCTTGCAACCCCTGTAAACTTATACATAAAAGATTTTAGATTACACAGCCATCGTATTCAGAATTATTTACTAGTAACTCGCAAGTGAGGGTGAAACGGAGCGAGCATGGTTTCATCAAGTGGTCATTTTGTGTAATCATTTGTAACAGGCTTTATATTTGATGTATATATATACTACACTACAAATTCTGTAACTATATTGTGTTGAAAACCCTAAAACCTCGTCGACCCTAAACCCATCGAAAACAAAACGCAAAGAAGTATTCATACTAGTCCCTAGATAACCAAAGCATCGTATCAAGCGTGCCGAAAATTCAATTCACTGTTCTGAACACAATAGATAACCAAGGTACTGAAGACAGACTACAGGGTATCCCTAAGTAACACCCCTGCATTAAAGCGATCCAGAACGCCAAATAATAAACATCTAAAAACATTTTGGAATGCACGTACTTTCATATATATATATAGCTTAAGTTTCTGACGAATAACAAATAGTCTATGTGCGATCCTGGGCGCCTCCACTCTCAACAGGGTTTGTGGTTTGCATACTTTCTCTTTCAATAAGACCCACAGAAAAAGTCACGAGGGTTTAGATCAGACAGAAGAAGCGAGCAGGCTATTCGCAGGGCCGCAGCGCCTCAACTAAAGAGCACATCCTCATTCCTTTTGAAATCGAGTAGAACATTTGTCGATATCCTTCCACCCGAAGACAAGTTATATATTATAAATGTCAGAAACAGATAAAAAAGAAATTTTCACGATTTTGCCCCTAGCGCCCTCAGTGGAAACTTTGTTCGATTCGTTTCAACAACCTGGAACACACAAGTTTGAAGAGCGCGCTTGCTCGAAACTACACTCCTTAAAACTAGCAATGCACTCGGTAACCTAAAATATACATATACATTCTCGGAAACGCAAGCTAACAAAAAATATACTCTTGTACTGATTTCAGCACACGTTGTTGCGCAAACGAAAACGCATAGGAAATAATAACATCTAACAATAATGTTTGAAACATAGCTTGGCATATAGTTTGTTTAACAAGCTTCTTAGCAAATCAGTAATTAACCATAATGCAACACAACGCTTTAACATGTAAAGATCAAGATTAACATCTATGTTCTCCATTCGCTGATAGTCTGGGGCATGAACTAAAGCCATAGTTCGGAATCAGGCGGCGCTTGATGTTGCCAGGAGCCATGAATTTGAGAAAACCGCCCCCGGTAACGAGAGGCATCGATATTAAAATAACTAATTCAATGATTTTAATGAAAAACGCTACAATACTTAATAAATGCAAAAAATTCGATGCAAAAATGTATCTGTTCAGGTGAACTTTCGTTAATTGTATTTAACAGATAAAAATTGCGGGGGAGGCACTGAACCAGGGGAAACGTAAAATTTTGCCGGTCGCACGAAACAGAAGCACTCGTATATTGCAGTGGGAACCAGATACATTTGAAAAACCCAATGTATGAGAAGCCGGTATAACACGCGTACCGTAACAATACTCCATGTGACTGACATTTCTAAGACATTTTCAAAGTACTTATCTTTATAAAACAGAAATTGACTATCTTGGGAAAAATTAAACCGCGTTTGACATTTCACGTTTGTGAGATCGCACAAAACGGGACATATGGATTTTAATAGGCGTAATCGAACATTTTTTAAAAAAGCAAGACCTGGAGCAAAATTTGGAGAAGCCAGAATAACACAGGTACCGTACCAACAATCGATGTGAATGACATTTACTAAGACATCTTTAAAATATTTGCCTTTATAAATCACAAACTGAAGAAAATCTTCGGTAAAAGGTACCACGTTTGACATTTCAAGTATGACAACGCTCGAACTGTACGTAAATCATAACCACTGATATATTGCCGCATTAGATTATAATAATTATTCTACGTATATGGTTATCTAGAACCTAAAACAATACATACATACTAATGGTTTATCTCAATACCAAGGTGGTGGATTCTGAGTGTTGAACGTGCAATTTATATCACGATATAGCTACCCGATAATTCCATATTTAGTCTGCTACAGGCCCGTTTAAGAACCATCTTCACCGAACCACTCAGTGTACGAAAACACAATAGCCAGATACTTTTGAAAAACCCAATGTATGAGAAGCCGGTATAACACGTACCGTAACAATAATTGCATTCAGATTAACGTACTCATATTATATTAAAAAAATATATATACTATACAATATTGAATGAAATGAACTCCAATATTACAATGGATCTCGATTTACTTCGTGGTCGTTTGTGCAGATTATCAGCAGCTTGCACCGATCCAAGTGTATTACGAGTTGTCATCGACCTATTATCGGATGTGGCACCGGCAGCAACAACAACCGATGGGCCTTTGTCGCCGCAAACTGTCTCAATATCCGAAACGCTCATTAACAAGACGAAAAACGGCAAACCCCAATGCGATTCGATAACTGGAACAAACCTGACTGAAAGCCAATTGGAAAATGGGCTACAATATATCCACGGATCAACCGACAATGGATACGTCTTGGTACAAGATCGCCGGCGTTTTCGTGCTGGCAATAAAGAGAAACATCAAGCAGCAAGGATTCAAACGGAAAATCATTCCAGAACACAATCAGCACTATCAGCTGGCCAGACATCAGGACAACCAGCAGATAACAACCAGCGATCCAACAACTCAGGGCGACAAAACTTCACAATTTCAACCGGCCCTCCATCTATGGACACAGTAGTAAAACCTGTGCCACGTGCCCATGTTTTCATTCGACGATTTCGGCAGGATTTCCAAGAATCAGATGTAATCAAGATTATGGAGACGAAAGGCATCACACCGCAACACGTTTTCAAGCTGCAAACACAAAGCAACGATGCTGCATTCCACGTGGTCATTACGTTTACCCTACTGCCTTCAGTTGCTGAACGATCTTCTGGCCCGCTGGCGTTGAATATCGACGATTTATACTAGATGACGCTGCTCGAACTCCACTCAATCTCAAGCAACGCACCAATATAACTACCATTACCGATAATACATCAAATCGCAATCGAATGAATAACGCCGCTGATACAACTTTTGCAACCGGCTCTAACACCAACGCTGATTTTAACAACATGAGCAATGAAGTTATTCGCGAAATGACTACAGAACGGCCAACAAATGAACAATCTCTGGCAGCTGGCAACTCTTTAACATGCATCTCCGTTTCACCACCGAATGAATCTACTGAGTATCCTAGAAAATCTCATATCATTCTTCGAATTAAACCAAAACAGACCAACAGTGACACTTTCAGCGTTGAAAATTGACTATCGTTTACCAATAATTTTAAAAATGGAAACCAAACAGTTGCCTTTGGACTACTCAATGTCAGATCACTCGCCAAGGAATGCGCTGTCTCTGATCACCAATTGGTCATAGTTAAAATAAACTGTATTATTAACTGTATTATTAACACAACGAGAGTTACGAAAACAATTAAGTATCGGAACTGGGCGTCTTTAAATGCTAATGATTTTGAGGCTGCTATTCGTCAAATTCCAATGCAGCCCCATTGGTCATTAGAGGATCGGTTCAACCACTTTTATAACTCAATATCATCCATTGTGGAAAGACAGCTGCCCATGCAAGCCAGAACAATTCAAGATCGCCCTGATTCACCTTGGTATGACACGGAATGTCGACGAGCAAAGACAACGCTACGACGATACGAACGTTTGTGGCGTCATTCACATTCTCAACTGGCCAAGGTAGGACGACAGTATATGTAACTGAACGAAAAGCAACAACATACAACGTATTGCTGA